>RJWH01004092.1:102861-121788 GCA_004363575.1 Solenodon paradoxus | reverse complement strand
TTATTTATTTTCATTTTAGTTGTTCACTTTTGTTGTTCACCCTGGCCCCCCGGGTCTTGAACCCCGACCTTGGGAGGTATGTGGGACTGCTCCGGATGTACCAGACCGCTAGGCCACTAGGGTGCACCCTGTGATTCACTTTTTAGAAGACTTGACTAGCATAGGCATTAATTATTCTTTGAATGTTTGGTAAAATTCACGAAGTAAAGCTATCTTGACCTGGCCTTTTATTTTTTGGGACACTTAGTTCTGCTTGAGTGTTCTGTTTTCTGTTTAGGTTTTCTGTTTCTTCCTGAGTTAGTCTTGGAAGACTGCAAGTCTAAGAATTTGACCATTTCTCCTAGATTATCCAATTTGCTGGCATATAGAGGTTCCTAATAGTCTCTTATAATACTCTATTTCTAGGATATCTGTTGTAACTTCTCTGTCATTTCTGATTCTGTTTATTAGCATTTTTCTCTCTTTTTAGTGAGCCTAGAAAAACACTTGTCAGTTTGGTGTTTTCAGAGAACCAGCTCTTGGTTTCATGCCTCTTCTGTATTCTCTTTTTTATTTCTATATTCTGCTCTAATTTTATTATTTCCTTCTATTGACTTTTGGTTTCATTTGCTCTTTTTTAGTTCCTTTATGTGTAGAATTAGATTGTTTAAGATTTTATGCTTGTTTCTTGATGTAGGCTTGTATTGTTATAGTCGTCACTCTTAATAATACTTTTGCTGTCTCCCATAGGTTCTGATAGCTTGTACTTTTATTTTTGTCACCAAGTTTTTGAGTTTTTTTCCTCTTGATTTCATTTACCATATATATACATATATACACACATGTATATATACATATGTGTATACATATACACGTGTGTCTATAGCTATAGAGAATACATATACACGTGTGTATATTTATAGCTATTCTGAAATATGTTGTATGGTCTCTACATATTTGGGGATTTTCTATTTTTTTTCATTTGATTTCTTGTTTTATGCTATTGTGAATCTTGTTAATTTTCTGCCTGATTGAACTGTCCGTTATAAACTATATAACATTTCATTATATGACTGTACTGTAATTTTATTCATTTGTTAATGGACACTTAGAAGTCTCTTTGTATGGAATGGTTTCTTGCAATATCTTAGTTGCTTACTCCAGTAGTCTTGTCATGATACCTTTTACTGTACCTGCTCAGTCATTACTCAGTATATGCTTTTGAACAGAGGCATGGATCCTCCTTTAGTTAAGTGATCTCTTAGACAAGACCAAGCTAATTCTTCCTGTTGAGCTTATCATATAAGATCCACGTTATTCCCCCAAACCAATTTGAATCTTATTATGTGCAGTATAACTCTCAAACTCAGAAGTGTACAGTCTTTGGACCAGCAAGATAAGCAGCACTGGCTTTACTAAGTAGCTTGTTAGAAATGCAGAAATACAGTATCTTAGAATTCCAGCTCTCCTGACTTGCTCAATATGTGAGTTTTAGCCTGCGTTTTAGAAGTACTGTTCTTATCCACATTGATCTCCTTTCTCTAAATTACTCTGAACAGCTGATGTCACTTATCTTGACATGTCATCATGTATTATTAATGATATACTATTTATATATTTTTCCTTTCTCACTGAGGTAGTGTTCTGAAAGATAAGATATAAAAATTTTATCTCTACAGTTCCATTGCATCAGAGTCATTGCCACAGAAATGTATTACTTAAAAATTTTTGTTTTTGCCTTTATGTAAACATGTGTTGCTTAAAATTGTTAGCTGTTGGTGCACTTTTTGTTCGAGATGGAGAGGTGAGGGGATTGTTACCTCTTTGATTCCTCTTTTAATGGAAGTAGGGTAGATGATTTAAGTTATTAATATTTGAAAACGTCACGGTTGCGTACTCTTTGTTTTTCAGGTATCAACTTTCATGTCACCTCACAGGGACTTTCCGCTTGATCTAAAGTGTCTCTTCAGTTTATTGACCCTTGTTGCATCACTCTGTTGGGCCCTGTTACTATCTGGAATCTCTTGGTTTCTTGTTACTTGTTTGCCTTTTTACACTAAAGTATCAACTTCCTGAGGGTAGGACCCATGTCAGATTTGTTCACTGCAATGCTTCCAGGTGTCTAGAACATAGAAGGCAGTCAGATATTGTGAATGATCAGTACAATCATCTACTACAGAAATTTTCTTCAAATGAATTGTAAGGAAACCGAGTTTGTCAGTGCTCAGCAGGAATGAATTGTGTGGTGATGAGAAGAGCAGGAATGAGATGAAGAAATTAGGTTTATAAACTTGTCATTTTTCTCTTTTAAGCATCAATGTCTTTTTCGTAAGAAAAAAAATCCCAAATGTTAATTGAGCACCTACTGTTTATAAGGTCCTGTGCGGGAAGGTTTGGCTAAATTATGTCTCATCCTCAAAACAGCTTTGAGGGTGGCTATTGTCTCTGCCTTACTTGACTCATCTTATTCAAATCTAATGAGAAAATGCTCATGGAAGTGCTTTGTGAAGTGAAATGAATAACTCAAAGTTGTTTTTTTTTTAAATTTTTTTTGTAATTATTCCTCACATTTGTTTTTTAAATTTTTTTATTGTAGTAATTATTCTACACATTAAAATAATTTTCTGTGTTCCCCATTTCTTGGACATAATTCAACACTGCATGCCCTCCACCACATCACCAAGTGTTCTTCCCTATTGTCCAGTGGGCTCCGCCACCCCTTGCCTCCTGCCTGCACCACCACTTGCCTCCTGCCTGCCCCATTCCCTTTTGGTAACCTCATTTCTGTTACAAATGTTCCAGGGTTGGTTTCGTTTCATCTGTCTTGTATTCTTCTCGCTCTTCCCTCGCCTCCCCCTCCTTTAATAATTCAGAGTTTTAAAGCACTTCCACTGGGCTATGTGTGACATGTGGCGCTGTGTATGTTTTTTTTTTCACTCCTGCAAGTTAGAGTGTGATGACTTAAACTCTTGTGGAAGCTCTTGTCTGAAATCCTAGTCCCATGTAGAAAGAATACAGTTTGGCCTTTTAATTTAACGTTTTAATAACAAAATAATTATCGTATGACTCTTGGCTCCTTGCAGTTCTCAACTTCAGTGGAGAATAAATAAGTTGTTTTCATGTGTGAATATTTCAGTCAGGTAACTTGAAATTTTTTCAAGCACCAAAATTTACGTTTATTCATTTTAAATTATAAATCTTTCAAAAGTATATTTTAGTCATAAAGTATTGGGCATTTCTTGATTGTGTTTTGATAAAAGTATTATTAAGAACATAATTTATTGCCTAATAGTGGACAGAGGGCCTCGAGTCCCTTGGGGGTATTTATGTCTATTTATTTCTATAGTAAATATGTCTAGTGTTTGAATTTTAGGTGCTTAAAGTAGTTCTAGTTTATCATTCTGTTGGCTGTCCTTTTTTTCCCCCGTTACATTGATTTGGCTTTTACTTCCTTGATTTCCAGCTTTTCATTTGCAATGGATAAAAGCCTAGGTGAGCAGTTTTGTTAGCGTTGTTTCTAACACGAGACCAAGTACACTCTGAATGAGGGTTAAGTTAATTATACAGTCTGACATTTTAACTGCTTAATATTTTTTTCTTTGGGCAAGTGAGATGCTATTGCTTATAATCAGTAATAGCTTTTTAGGATAGATAAAAACATTTGACATAGCACAGAAGCTCCAGAAACTGATAGGAAGTATATTAACTGAGTTAGTCATATGGTTTAGTCATAGAAACGAAGTAACTTTTTAAGGTCATAAAATGAATATCCTGGAGCTTGAACTCAAATCACGTCATGCTATCCTTTCATTTCCTTTCATTGTAAGGACTCAGTAGATGTTAGCTCTTCGAATGTGCCAGCTATTGTTTAAAATACTTTATATAGCACCCAATAACAGCAGTTCTCCTGCTTTACAAATGAGAAATGGCAGGTACACGTAGATTATGTGACTTAATTAAAGTCAGGATGGGGACAAGTGAATTAAAAGTGTTCAGAAGAGCATCCAGTGTTCTTTGCTTTAGCATCAGGAGGCATCTTTTTTAAAACTTGGTCTCTTCTAGGTTTATAACTTTGAAATATATGGGAAAGCTAATACAAATGGTCTTTGATTTAAAGATGGTTTGATTTAGCATTTAGTACAAACTCTACTTCTAGTTTTGAATTTTGATCTCTTTCTGATCTGTTGATATGCAACACAATCAGGGGAGATCCTGATGCTGGGCAGCTGGTTGCAACTGTCAGCCCATCAGCCAGCCACACAATTGTGAGGATAAACAGCAGATACTCTATAGTTTTTTACTTTCAGCATAATGATCAGTAAGTTATGTGAGACAGTCACCACTTTATTTTTTAATTTTTTTTTTAAAGAGGAAGGCAGGCAGGAAGAGATTGGAGGAGGAAGCATTGTATTTAGTTGTTTATTTTAGTTGTTTCCTAGCCCCTGCTGCAAGCCTGGGCTCTTGGTCTCTATGTGACTGCTCTTCTGTCATGGACTTAACACCTGAGCCACCAGGGTACACTGACAAAGCAACATGTTTTAAAAGAGGAAGGAAGCAGGCAGGCAGGCAGGCAAGAATGAAGGCAAGCATGCAGCAGAGGGAGAGGAGAAAGGATTATTTATTATTCTGTTTATCTGTTTGTTGCGATTGTTGCCCCCAATTGCCATCCTGAATTTCGGATCTTAATCTTTATGTGGATTATACCACTGCAGCCCGTGTATGAAATGTGTTTTCGACAGGATATTTTCAATTTATGATGGATTTTTAATTTTTTAATTTTAAAGGAAAGGTGTGGGCAGGCATGAAGGCAAGTAGGCAAGCAGGCAGAGAGGAGGAAACAGCTCTTTATTCTTCCTCTATTTTAGTTACCTGTTCACATTGGTAGTTTCCCCTGCCAACAGGTGTTGAACTGGGGACCTTGGGATGTATTGTGGACCATGCCTGATGTACTAAACCACTAGGTCACCAGGACATACTAACTTAGGATGGATTTATCAGGATACACCTGTTGTAAGTTGAGGATGATCTTTGTACTGGAATATTATTTATTTATTTAAAAGAGAAGAAGGGAAAGTAAGAAGTATTGGAAGGGAGGGATTTTTAGTTGTTTATTTTTGATTTTAACTCCCCAACCCCCTGGAAAAAAAAAAAGGTCACTAGTGCGGGTCCTTTGATTTTTACATGGCCCACATCCAGTATCTCAGCCACCTAAATCAGAAGGGCACGCTCCCAGAGTCTTTCTTTTTAGTAATTTGTCATATTCTAGATTTGTCACTAAAAGAAGTTAATTTAGTAAACAGTCTCAAGTTTGGAAAAAGGCAACCCTTAGCCTGTGGGTCATACAGAATAAGATATTGGTGAATCAACATTGAAATTAGTAGGTTTATTAAAGAGAATTGGGACCTTATTGGCAGGTATACTAAGTCAGGTAAACCTATACTTAGCCAGGCAAACCTAAGTCCATCTGACTTTTCCATTTCATGGCACCTCCAAGGTATAGATAACCCTGTAGATATCCTGGGCATTGTGCTTTTCCTTCAAGTCAGAGAGCTTGTTATAATCCATTGCCTCATTAAAAAATGAACAAACTGTGTTTGTGGCATTTAGATTCGTCAGGTTGCAACCGTGTTGTTTCTTGTAGTTGTTTTGGGAATAATTGCCGGAGCCCAGCATCATGGTATCTCTCATGGAGATGGATAAATCAGTTAACATCTCTGGGCCTCAGTTCAGCTTTAATATGAAAATAGAGCAACACTTTACTGCGTGTGTGTGTGTGTGTGTGTGTGTGTGTGTGTGTCCATTTCCTATTGATATTTAATCAGTGATATCAATTTTAGTATTTGGTATTATTTTAATAGTTGATATACAGTGGGATTCCAAACTGGATTCTTTACTAAGTAAATGGGACATGATGAAACATTTATCTTCCGTTACAAATCTGGCCTAGGTGAAATGGTATACATTACTCCTCAAGGGCCTATTTTACATTAAAAGTTGTGGGTTTACAATTACCTGGCTACTGCTTCGTTTTGCTTTCCTTCACTTTTGAGTTCAACTAACCAATTTATAGAATTATTTATATATAATTATACATTTTCATCTTAAAATCTAGGGTCTTGTGGCTGAGCAACTTCAGGTAGTTTAAGTGTTGACAGAAATTTTCTGGAATTTTAGCTCAGGCCTATCCCTCATTTGGGAGAGAAAAACCTTTACAAAGTTTTAGACTTGAAAGAGGATCTTTACTATTTTTTTTTTTGTGGTCAAATTTTTTCACTTTCACTTTATCAAGTCTACCTTAATTCCTTAGGTGAAATAATTTCAGCAGTTTCAAAGAAACTTGGTTGCATTTGTTATTCTCTTAAAACTTAGTTCATAATTTTGTGTTTGAAAATGGTACATTTTTGTTCTTGGATATTCTTTCACTTGGCAAGGTATGAGAAAATAACAGTTAAAGAGAAAGTAGCTTTATTTTTCTCTATAAACTGTAGGAAATAATTTTATAAAATGGTTATCTTATAAAAATTAGATTTAGTGACATAGTATAGTTTCATTTACCTGTCTGTCTTTTTGGTGACAAACTGTACTTATTTAATCAAAATTGAAAGTACTGAAATGGATATGGTGTATGTTAGAGCAGTATTCTATATTTTTGCTGATATTGGTATCATGCCAAAGCATTTAAGGGGGAAAAAATCAGTTCAGCAAAATTGTGGCAACTCAGTATTAACTAAGTCAGGATATAAAACTTTATAATCCTTTAAGTCTGAATATCATCTGTATTTTGGCATGGAATTTTAAGATTTTGTTTTTTTCCAGAAGAGTACCAGAACCTAGTTCCTTAGTGCCAACAGATATTCATTGAATCCTGATTTTTTTTCTTAATACTTTATATACCTTTTATCACTGTCCCTACATTTCACATGATAAAAGTTGTAAATGTTTCTTCACCTGAGGCATAATAGTAATGTGCTAAAATGTAATTTGAAGAAACAAACAAAGCAATACATGTTCATTATAAGAAAAGTTTGGAGAAATCATACTCAAACCCACAAAGAAAATTAGCCAGTTTATAATAAGCTCATAGTATAAGGATGGGTTTTTAGCATTGATTTTGTTAGTGTTTTTTCCTTTTTGTTATAAATTGTCCTTTAATAAATACTGACAACTGAAGTTAATAGGTTAAAGATTATGGATTTTTAAGCTTCTCATCAAATTGCTTTCCAGAATAGTTGCGTATAAGTTTATTTTCCCACCTATAAAATATTGGAATGTCCATTTTCTGCCTCATTGACAACAGAACATTACAGTTTTAAAAAATCTTAGTCTGTGTCTTTAAAATCAAGTATATACTTTTTTGTTACAGTGATTCAGTTTAGTAAATAATCCCTGTCCATTAGTGATACCCCCGTCTTCCCAAATTATCCATCCTTCTGTTACCATCTTTGTTCTGTGGGGTCTCCCTTGGATTCTCTTAGTCATATAGCTTTTTGAGTTTCTAACTGTGTAGTCAGCACTGTTCATTTCTTGCTCTTCTTTCTGAGCCATCGCAAAATGCTCACTTGAGTGGCCATACAAGTTCCATTTTGTGCTTGGCTATCACAGTGTTGTGAATAGTAAGCTTGGTTTAGGGAAACTTTTTAATATATTATTGCAAGTTTTTATTGAAGAACCATTGCATTATAATATAGGTTTAAGGTATTCATCATCAGCATCTGTATAGAATACATTAAGTTTGCTACCTTTAAAACAAAAGCAAAATCTTTTTCTTTTGGATAGAATAAAACCCATTTTACTTTTGTGTAGAGATGCATAACCTTTAATTTTGTTCCACAGTACATCTTCAGAAGAAAGAAGGTGCGTAATCACTTTCTTATGGAATGACTGTGATATGCTTTTTGTACTGGAAAACTGAAGCCCTTTTAATATATTAAACCTATTTAATTAAACAGCCATTTTACTGTGTAATACATGTATGTGGTGCTCAAATCAAAAGGCAAAAAGAATAGGTAGTAAAAGGATATTCTTAATTTCATCTCTGTCTTCACCCACCTTTTTACCAGCAGTTATTCTATTTTAATGTTTCCTTCTTGTCTTATTTTATTTTAGCAAGTACTGCTCCTAATAAGGAAGCGGAAACTAATGGAAGTGCCATGAGGTCTTAAAAGGCCTTCTAATTAAGCAGAGGTTCATGCCTCTGAATATAAAAACCAAAAATGTGTTAGGAAGTAAAGAGCTTATAGGAATTTCAAAATATTTTCGTTTGTTTTGTTTGAGAGGGGAAATGAGTTTTGTTGCAACTAAGCTCTCTATCACTCATTTTTACTTTAGAAAAATTACCTCCCAGTTACATGTGGGGAGTTAGCATATTGGTTATATATATTGAGTTGGTTAAAGTAGAAATTTAATGTTATAAATTAAACATCCTTATGAGTTAACATTTGATTGTGATTATACCTTTATATGTTTTGATGGCATCGTTGTTCTTTCTTGTGACTAATTTTTGTGATGTGAGCAGTACAGTTCTGCTGAATTTTTTTTTTCTTTTTAAAGGAAGGGTGTAGGCAGGAATGAAGGTGAGTAGACAGGCAGGCAGAAAGAGAGAGGAGGAAGAAGTATCTTTATTTAGTTGTTCACACTAGTTCCTTCCCTCTGGGTCCAGGACTTGAACCAGAGGTTTGTGACTTGCTCCTTCGGAGGCGATTGACCTATTTTCTGCTTGACCAGGGCATGCCAGTTCTATTGAATTTCTTGAGGCTACATTTCTCTTTTCCCTTGTTTCCTTTTTCCCAGCAATTATTGGTTGATATAGCTTTAAAAGTGTGGACCCTTAGTGAGCATTAGATCAAAGTGAATAATAGTGAAATGCAGTCTTCAACTGAAATATTATAGAAGTAATATTGATTAAGCGTATTGGAGCATTCTAACTATTCCCTTATGTGTCAGGAGCAAAATCTTTTTTTCTTTTTCCTTACTGAAGTTACTTAAATTTCTTTCACATCAAAACTTAACAGAGATGATTTAAATCCTATTTATGATTTGACTCAGCCAGTTATGAAATGGAGCCCCTATCCCACTTGAGCCATAAAATGTGTTAAATTTAAGACTAATGCTGCTTTCTGCTTTTTGAATTTACATTTTGGCAATAACTACCTTCTTTGTTCAGTGTTAGAAAAAATGATCTAGGCTTAACCAAATAAGAAAACTGCCAAGTTCACAGATCAGTCAGTGAAAGAAGCCAGAATTAAATGAAAGTCTAGATATTGACTTTACAGAATATGCTAAGGGGAGATTCTGTGGCATTACAGTTTTTGTGACTAAAATTCTTGTACACTAATAGCAAATTTTTGACAGTGATCGATGTGAGAAATTCAGGCTGTGGGCTTTACCTCCCAGAATCTACAAAACTGGAGTAAAGCCAGCTAGGAATCATATACTCTGCCTGACCTCTTCAACTGGCCAGCCGCTGAGGCAGTCTGGGCTTTGCCATTTTAGTTCAGACTTTTAAGACACTTGGTGTGGATCTAATATTTATGTTTAGTAAGGATAATGATGTTTTTAAAAGCAAATTGAAAATATAAGATATGCATGTATACAGTGCATAAAAGTTAGTTAATTCCCTCTTGACTTTGGAAATGCAGATTTGAAGAATCTTATCCTGTAGCCCAGTGATATTGGTTGTTATGAGATCTAGTCCATATGACTGATAAGTCTCTTAACAAAATTTGAAGTTTGGTGTCAGGAGGTAGATTTTTTTTTTTTTAAAGGAAAGATAAAGACAGGAATGAAGGAATGAGGATGAGAAGACAGGCAGCCAGGAAGAGAGAAGAGGAAGAAACATTTATTTATTTTATTTAGTTCATCTTGGTTGCTGCCCCAGCCCCTGGATCTTGAACCCAGGTCCTTGGGATGCATGTGGGCTGTCTTTGTTGGTCTTATGGTATAGTTTACCAGGGCATGCCAGGTGGTTGATTTTGAATCAGTTTTCATTTGTACCTTATTAAGCTGAAAAAGGTCTCTGAAAATGAACCCTGGCCATTCTGGAGAGACAGGTGTCACGGCCATGAGGATACCTGGCATATTCTAGTCAGTCTCTAACTATTTGTTGGATATTGGTTGGAGATTAGGTGAAAAATTCATTGTAATAGAAGTAGTTGTAGTAATAGCGAATATTACCAGGGATTTATCCCAACAGTGCTATGAGATAGCTACTGATGGATTTATTTCCATAGGAGGTAGATGAAGCAGGATGGATAAGTTGACTTGCCTAAGACCACATAGCTGGCACTCCAGTTCTGTTTTGAATTTCTTGTGACCAACCTCACAGCTATTTTACATGATTTTTCTGTTCGTACAGACCAGAGGTTCACATTTGTGTATATACTCGTAAGAAGTTTTGAGCTTTCTTGAGCTTTTTCTGAAGTTTTCTCTCTCATTTGAACGTTGTTTTTTTCACAGAAATAAAGGTTCATTCTAGAGTTACTGTGTTTTAGGCAACAAATGGAGTAGACGAGCAAATCAGGGTTTGAATGTCAGGACTTCAGCTGGGCTACTTACTGGATAAGTAATTCACTGTTTTCTTGCAATTCAGAGTGGGCTCCTGCTGTTGAAATAAATTGGTTTTTAGTCCTCTTAAAAATACCACATTGAGAATTGAGGGAGAACTAAGGGAACAGAGGTGTCTGACCTCAGCCGAGGAGTGTGCCTGTTCTCTTCTCTAGAAGCAGCAAGAGTGGCAGAGAAACCTCAGTGTGGGTCCACATCGTTGTAGTTTGAATGACTTGATTTAAGAATTGTTCAGCTGTCTACCTGCTTAACGTGACAGCTTCTGTAAACCATTGCTACCCGAAGTGTAGGTGAAATGCTTACTGGTCTGGATGAGAGAGCACAGGATTGAGACAGAATATTTAGAAACTTTCATAGCAGTTTTTATATTGCTGTGATGGCAAATGGATGACCCCTGGGCTTCTGTTTTCTCTGCCTTTTAAAGATCTTTTTTCTTGTTAGTAATTTTTATTCTTTTACTAAAATATTGGTCTTTGAGAGACTGGAGGAAAAGAAATACCACTTGACAGCCTGAGAAGAACTGTTAGAAATTATTTTTTTTACCTATTTTAGCTAGTAAACATCTTCCTATAATCAATCTACTAATGTTTAATAAAATCACATCTAAAGTACTGCTGGGATCACTAAAAAACACATGATTTATTATTTTAATACTTTTAATGATGAAACATTTAAATTATTTCAGTGTGATTTACTCTGAACTGTTTTAAAAAATGAGCATCTTCCTATAATCAGTCTAATAATATTTAATAAAACTATATCTAAAGTGCTGTTGTAGTGACTAAATGCTACATGACTTATTTATTTCAGTTAATAGTTTTAATGATGAAACCTTCAGTAATTTCAGCATTTTTACTCTGTGAACAGACAGATTCAGCGTTTGCTCAGCTCTCCTTGCATAATACAGGTTGCAGTCTGTGAGCATTCTGAATGAACTTCACTTTATAAAGGAAGGTTAAAAATGATAGATGCATAGCAATCCAACAATTTAAAACTACTATGTTCCTAATCATTTGAACTGGACTTTCAACAGAGCCTTTTTATGTCTCTTACAGGGGCAGTGGGAAGCATGCTGCTTTCTTGGTAAAGATTTATTGCCATATGTTTGCTCAGAGTTTGAGTGCTGTTTTGCTGATTTATGGTTGACTTAAGTTAGGTTTCTCTTGAACAGATTTATAGGTCTTCTGAAAACCATTTGTCTGTATTATCCAGAAGTTACCCTTTCACCTTGCTGGTGTGTACATATGCATATTTTCTGATAATTTGTATATATGTGTGCAGTGACTTCTGTGAATTGAGTTGAAGAGTAATCACATCAACAAGAGATTAGAATTTAAACTCAGCAAGTGCTCAGGTTTGGATTTCTTTTCTCCTTTCCAAGTCACTTACCCGTGTTTCATTTTGTCTGTATTTTACTAATATACCCCAAAGAACACACTAAAATGAAGCTGTTATGTCCTCATCATTCTCTCAACTCATTAGCATTGTAAAACAAGGAAATTCAGCCCCACATCGTAAGTTGTAGTAATTGCTGTTATTAATTTTTTATTTAATTTTAAAATTATAAACAAACATGCATATCACAATAAATAAAACAGATATTCATAAAAGACTTCTGTTCTTCAAGGCCATTCTTGTTTATACAAACAAAAGCATAACTGCATATATAGAATAGATTTCTGTTGTTATTAATTTCTAAAACTTTCTAACCCTTTGTGTGGCACGCACTTCTTTGGGATTCACATTAATGCCAAAGACCTATTCTCCCCTCCGGAAAATGCCCTTAAGTACATAGACACATAGTATTGGCAGATCTTGAGAGATTTTTTTTTTTTATCTCAAGTTCATCTGTGGCATTCAGGTTTGAAGTTTTAGGGCTTTCACACTTTGAGAACCATATGCTTGTCAATGTAGGATTTTGGGTAGTGTGAGTTTTTTAACTGTGTTGTCATATTTTGCAGGGTGATGGGAGGTAAACATTTATCCAATTTCTGGTTAATTCGTTTTACATAACCAGATTTTTCTAGGTACCGAAATGATTAATTACATAATTCATTACTTTCCAAAATACTTTAAAATAATTGAAAAATTCTGAATATTTTACTTCTTTGCTAAAGCAATACAATTTTTTTAAAAAAGGTAAGTGTAGGCAGGAATAAAGGTGAGTCAGGCAGGAAGAGAGAAGAAGGAGCATTTTATTTATTTTATTTAGTTGTTCATCTTGGTTGTTCCCAACAGCCCTGGCATGCAAACCTGTGACCTTGAAATATATTTGGACTGCACTCAAACCCCTACTCCACCAGGGAACTCCTACAGTTTATTCTTGATTGCCTAGGCTTATTATGAACCAGTTATAAACTTGATTTTATAAAGATATACAATATATGTAATGTAGGAATATACTATAATAGTGGTTCTTAACCTGGTTCTTTGTACCTTATATTTTAGGGGATCTTTTAACTGTGAAATAGAGAGTAAAATTGCAAGTGGGTACATACATGAATTGTTTCTTCATCAGACTTTTTCAGACTATTTATAGTTTTGTTGAAGTTGCTTAACACAGTAAAATACACTAATTTTAAAGGTACGGTCTGATGAACATACTTGCAAACAAATGTATTAATGCTGTCACAACCAAGATGTAAAGTAGTTACCTCGCCCTAAAGAGTCTGGCCTTCTGCATTCCATACTCTCCCCCTCACCTTGGCCACAGACAATCACTTATCAGCTATAGTTTGCTTTTTCTTGAATTCCATGGTGATGGAATCATATAGTACATTGCATTTTGCTTGATTTCTTTCACTTAATCTTTTGAGGTTCCTCTCTGTTGTTTTTACTGATATTTTATTTCTTTTTATATATTCCACAGCATGGATACACTGCAATTTATTTCACGAACTTTTGTATTACCTCCAGTTTTTGGTCATTTTGAATAATGCTCATATGAACATGTGAACATGTTTTTGTGTGGATATATTTTCATTTCTCTTGATTCCTACTCATAGGAATTTGGGTCAGGTGGTAAGTTTATATTTAAGACACTGCAATTACTGTTTTTCTAACTTTCCACCAATAATTTTCATGGAAATCTAACTACTGCTTCCCACTCTGACAAGTCTGAGAATCTTATCTTTTGATTCAGGACAGGGGTGGCAGTGCAGATACTAGTTCTTGGGGTTATATTAGGGTTTGGTACACCTTTGGTCACTGCTGCATTAACTCATAGGATTAATGCTCTAGTTTTTTCTTTTAGGCTTTTTAGAAATGCAGTTTAGTAACATTTCTGCCTGTAGACAGGAGTATAGAGGCTCGAGATACTTCAAATAGGCATATTAGGAAGCCTCACATTTATTTCTTACTTTAGTTTTTAACTCTGAACTTCATATTAAGAGTTGCTACCTTTATTAGAGGAATTTCGGGAGGTAACTTCATAAACATATGTTTGCCTAGTAAAGATTGATCCTGATGCTGGTACTAGAGATATTGCTGATTAAAAGCCATGGTAAATCTTTCCTGAAAGGGTTTGTTAATATATTGTCTCATAATTCACCAACAAAATGATATGAATTGCTAGTCTTATATATTGGTTATATAATTATATAGTGATATCTTAAGATAGAATTGTTTCTGCCAGTAGATTGGGCTTATTTATATACTTGTACTCTTAGTAAATACATGAAAGTGTGCCAAACCCATCCTAGTGGTCGACCATCTCTAAATCTTTTTGTTCCCCTAAAATGCGATTTGCAGCGCCCTCTGGTGGAGTGGTTATTTGGTTAGCTGTCTGTGGCCCACCACATGCATTCCAAGGACTTGTGTTTGTGTCCTGGAGCTGGGGGAACAGCCAAGATGAACAGCTAAATAGAATAAAAGTGCTTCTTCCTCATCTCTCTTCCTGCCTGCTTCTGCTTGCCTCCATTCTTGCCTGTACGTTTCTTTTAAAAACAAAAAACCAAAAAAGCCAAAATCCATGTGTGCTTTATGAAAGCTAGTATTAGCATTTTTATTTAAAAGATTTGCAGTCTAGTTGGAAAGTATTCTCTTCCTTGAGGTCTTCATCAAGCTGAGTGCTTATTCTGCAGTTCTGCACTCAGGTGTACCAGGTGTATCAGAAAGAAGCCTTGCTTGGATCATCTGCCTCAGATGCTCCTTTTTCTTTTCTTCTTAGTGCTTTTCACAATATATAATAAGATTAATTTTCTTAATTGTCATTCTAGAACAGTGGTTCTTAAAGTGTGAGAATCCTCAACACTCTCTTAGGTGGTCTCTGAGTTCTAAATGATTATAATAATAAATATTTTTTGTCATTTTCACTCTGATTCTTTTATGAGTGATGGAGGTTTCCAGATGCTATTTGATGTGTGATAGAAAAGATTAGATGCAGCAGATATGAGATCTAATGATCTTCTATTAAACTAGACATTACTAAGGTGTATAAAAATGTAAAGTCTTGTCATTCTACTGGATTAAAGTTTATTTTTGAAAATGTAAATGTTTTTACAAAAAATGCAAAACTGTCATTTTGTAACCTGATTATTTTTGTTTGGGAAAATTAAGTTATTTTACATAAAAATTTTATTTATGTTCACATGTAATGCATGTATTATTTTATGGCATAAATATTCTGAACATTTTCACTTTGAATTTCTAATATGTATATGTCGTATATGTCAATACAAAAGTTCTTTGGAGTCCTCAGTAATTTTTAAGAGTGTTAAAAAAGCCTTACAACCAAAAGGTTTGAGACTTGGTGTTCTAAAATAGGAGCCTCATGAAAATAAAGACTTTGCATGTTTAATTTAATTTTTATATCTTCAGGGCCTGACAGAGGTAACTGGCCTGTTGAAGTCATTCATTATACATCTAGGTGAATAGATTAATGAGTGGAAGAAAGAAACTGAAAAATAACAGAAGTCTGGTATTTCTGTGCAGGGCTTTCAATCTGTCTGCAGTCATCCTGTTTGATAAAAATTACTCCAATTCATCAGCATGTATAATCTTTATTTTAGCTAGATTTAAATTGTTCCTGGTATGGAATTGAAAGTTGTTGTTGTTGTTTTTTTTTTTAAATATATGATTTTGAGAAGCAGGCCTTAGAGATTTTACTAAATCTTCCTTTTTAGGAATTATGGAAGATTTTTATCCATCATGCTTATTAAGTCTTTCCTTTTTTTTTTTTTGGACATAATCAATCTGGATATTTTAAATTGTTCTTTATATTGTATCCTGTAATATTGAGAATACTTTCTGTCTTAGAAGTTAAATCCTTTGTTGCTTTTAGCCTATAAATGTATGGCCAAAAGTTAGGTTTTCATTCTTTTTAAAGTCAGACACTTTAAAAAGTAGTGTTGTATTCACTAGAGATTACAAAACAGTCTTTTCCCTTTCAAATTATGTGCACTGACTAATAAACAGGAGCAGGAAAAAATGTTTCTCTAGAAAATCATTCAGACAGGCATCTATGTACTATATTGCAAGTTGGGACTCCTGGCAAAGCTCTCTCCAACTTAGAACGTGGGAACCTCAGACTCTTCTAAAGATAACTCACCCCGGGAGAGAACAGTGCTGGGCAGGGCAAATCAAGTAGGTTGATAAGAATTTGGACCCAGAATATAGCAGAGTTTAGGAAGGATAGAAGAATGTGGTAGAGTCCTGCTGACCAGTTTGTTCCCATCCCTTTAGGCATAATTTATAGATGAATTTTTATTTACCCTCTAACTTGTTGGGTAATGGAGCCCGCGCAGCGGTAGTTCATAAGTTGTCTTAAATACAGGGTCCAGCCATAAAGCACAAGTCTTACTCTGAAGCAGAACACTTGAATGCTTCTAGAATGGATTTGCTCTTATTACCTTTCTTCTCATTTCTATACGGTAGAGTCTTCCAAGCAGGACTTAAGTTCCTCTTATTAGGAGGTCTTTGGGTCTGGATTTCTCACTCACTTTTCAGCAACACAGCGATTGTTAAAAGAAACAAGAGGAAAGGAAACTTGTATTTTAACTATTTTTGTGGATTACAGTCAACAGAGGAGTTACTGACTAAATAAAACAAAAAGGAAAGCTGATCTGTACTCCCTCATTAAAAGAAAGATGGATGTCAGAATCATCTGAAGAACTTAAAACCAAAGAAAGAGCACTTTAGGATAGTTAGCATTGAATTTCAAAAGTTGGTTTGGGCATCAGTGGCTTTTAAATACTGATGGCTCTCATTTGTAGTTAGGATCAAGACTCCTCTTCATTTATTTGAAAAAGCTCCCAGGTCATTTTGATGCACTGAGTAGTAATACTGACTCTTGAATATGTGGAGTCATTTGTGACCTTTATCAATAAAAGGTGACATAAAATTACATTTTTGTTTTGGAGAACTATCTAGCTTTCCACACACTTGTTTTTAAAAGTAAGTGCAAGGAGAATGACATCAATGAACAGGATTAATTAAACATATCAGCACTGTTTATGGACAGAGGCACGCAGTTTGGCTAGAAGAGAAAATGAAAGATGGTGAATATGACTGAAACAGGACTTTTGTGGTAGAACATTCCCATCTTGTGGCATGTGAGAATAGTGCTGCTAAAGATTAAAAGTGGTATTGCATTCTTGCAACTAATGATGATCTGTTAATGCAACTTGACTTCTGGTGATCAGGGCACAAAAAACGTTGACCACCAGCACTAACTCCGTTACAGTCTTGCTGCCTGACCTTGTGACCTACACTTAACTTCTGCACCAGGCACGCAGCCCTGCTTCTGCGCTGTTACAGTACTTCAGGGCTGTCGCCACTGTTTTCTGTTGCAGCTAGCTGTGAACACATTCGGAACATCTAAAGTTATTCAGTTATTGTGACGTAATTGAAAGTACCTTGGAGTGGAGTCAGAAGGCAGATCTCACTCCTACCATTTAATCATTTTCTCAGGTCATCTGTTTCCTCATCTGTGAAACCAGTATTGAGTCAGAGTGGTTATGACAATTAAACGAGTAATTGCGTGTAAGTTGAATGCTTGGCATATCATAAGTGATTGCTAAATGTTTACCATACATACTTTTCAGCAAATATGTTTTGAGTGTTTTTGATGTGCCAGTATCAGTGTTGGATGTTGAAGATGCGGTGAGTAAAATATCCCGTCATTTTTTATGAGATCGCTTAAGAGGGGAGACCACCAACAGAACATGGGTTCTGTCTTACTTATAAATACCAGTAATCTATGAATCATTTATATGTCTATATATATCTGTCAAGTTCCTGGTTATTTATGTAGAATATCAAAAGTCTGTATGTTAATTACTTCTGATCAGGAATTTCTGACTTCTCAATGACTCTACTTTCAGTTTTGTAGTGCAATCTCATGTTATTTTTTGAAATAAAGAATTGAAATTTTATTGTGTATGTAGGAATATGAAGGCCACTAAATGTCAAAATGAATGAATCAGCTTGGTTTTCATATAAATGGTGTACTTTTTTCTCTGAATGCTTTATTTCATCAGATTACATTAAATGGTAAGGTTAGATTATTAGAGTTGGAAATTATTTTAGTGATCACCAAACCTTTCCTGAAGCCTTTCTATTTTGGAAAACCTTAAATGCTAGAATTCATCCTTAAAATTGAAATCCTTCCTGAAACTATCACCTGTGGTCTTTAGTTTGCCTCTCAAAGTAAGCCACATTCTCTAGTGCCTCATTATTTGGAAAGTGTTCTTTGTGCAAAGTGTTCTAGCCTGGAGAGGCAGTTGAATTCACTGAATTGGTTCTCATCACGTGGTTTTAAGTTTTCTCTTCTATAATTACCTCTTTCTTTGTATACTTACTTGTATTAATTGTCTTTAGCAGATAAACCACTCTGCTTTTTCCATGTTTCAGCTGAGTACTATTATTGGTAAATTTTCTCATTCGTCATCATGGGGAATTAACTATAACAGGTCTGCAATGCAGAATAGAGTGAGATAATTTCTCTTCTTTGGAGCTCTTTCCTTTGATGTTATATTAAGTTGCATTGACTCTGGGCAGGCGTTTCAAAGTGCTCTGCTGTTCAGTTACTTTGTCCCTAATTTTTGTAGACAGTGTTTCAATATAAGATATTTTTGAACTGCCTGTTTCTTTTTTAATCTAGGCAACTGTGGTTTACACACCATCTAAATTTTAGATAACAGGTTCACTCTTCACCAAATCATTTTTAAATAGTTACTTTTCTCATTCTTTTTTCTTTGTAAAAGAAATTGTTTATTTTGGCCTTTTTTTTTTTTTTGGTAAAGAAAATTTTTATTTCGTTAGTGCTTTATTTGGTTCCCCTCCCTAACCTTGGTGGCAAACTCAAGTCCATGGGCACATCCCAGCTGTCTGAGCCTCAAGGGCACACCATAATTTATCTGTGTGTGTGTGTGTGTGTGTGTGTGT
>RJWH01004092.1:0-102761 GCA_004363575.1 Solenodon paradoxus | reverse complement strand
TCAGTATTCTCATTAATAGGACTAAATATTCAAGAACTTAGATTATGTAATCTAGACAAGTCGGTAGTTGTAATAATTACGTGTTTTGTTTTTCTCTTTATTATCCGTATTCTCTAGAGGTGTGAAAATTACTGTTCTTGGCAGAGAGGTTAAGTTGATAAGGATTTAAATCTGCTTTTTATTGACAAAATCAGTAATGTCAGTCATTTATTAAGCATTTATTGCCTAGCAGCTCTTGTACAAAGCATTTTCTGTATGTTACCTCATTCTTAATATTGTCAGCAATGCTCTGAAACAGTTCTATTTTGCGAATTAGAAATCTAAGGTTTAGGACGATTAGTTTCTCCAGGGTCATTGATAATAAATGCTGGAGCCAGAGCTCATACTTGGACCTGTATGACTCTTAAAGCCCATTTTACACCTTTCAGGAAGTGGGGAGGTCTTTTGTGTAGGAATTTGTAAGGTTGTGTACTGACAGCTTTTCCCTGTAAAGCGTTAATGGTTGGAGTTCTTTCCCATGAAGTGCTTTCCTCTCTTAACTGCTTATTATCCCCAGGAGATTTGGATCTTTTTGGTGTGGAATTATTTTGGATCTATTCATCACACAGTCTTCATTTCATATCTATTTCTAAATCTAAGTTTTAATTGTTAAGTTACTGATACGGGTATTATCTCTTGTTATTCATATCCACATATAAACATACGTACACATACACATACTTTGGAGTTTGACTTGGTTTGAGTCTTGAGTCTGTCACTTCCTGGATGTGTGTCCTTTAGCCATTTACTTAATTTCTCTCTAATTCAGTTTTCTTATTTGTAAAAGGAGTATAATAAAGCCTTTTTCCTAAGGTAGTTGTGCTAATTAATAGGATTTTATAATAAATGTAAAATAATTAGGCTATTGCCTGGCACTTAATATTCAATAATTGTAGCCTGCTGGAAGGAAGTGGTTATTGGTGATTAGCTTCCATCAAGAATATATTTGTTTTAAGCAAAATACTAATTGACAGAATATTAATAATCATTTTGTTGTTGACTTTTCCCTGAGAACTTTTAATTTTGTTTATACCATGCTGCTCTTTAGTCTTCAGGCCATGAACTTGCACTGACTGCTGCTCTATGTAATGTACGGTACTGCTAGTAAATACTATATGCCAAACACCATTCACAGCACTATCTGGATGAAGCTCACATTGCAGGAATTGCTCTGAGTGATCATTATTACTGTGAACCTCCGAATTAAGGCTCAGCTCTCCAGAGTTACCTCTTTATCTTTATTGAAATATTAAAGGACTGATCGTATAAGAGCTGGTTATTCCATTAGAGGTTATTAGGAGTGTTCTTTAGTTGAGGACAATTAGGCAGTGCTGGAGTCTGGTTTCTCTTCGTGTTCTCTTACCAGTCACATTCTTTTTCGATACTTGTGCCTATTGACTAATGAGATGCTCTGCTCAGGAACTATATTGACTTATTAATAATTTATCAGCAGGTTCTGCTCTCAGGTGTCCAGATAGTTGTGGTCTTTTCCCCCTGTTCTTATTGACGATTTTATCATTTGTGTCAGGAAATTATCTCACTGTTCATTTCCTCTAAAATAACCTCAGGTTGAGATGATGTTTGATTCGATGCAAAGAACACTTGGATGGTATGTGCTTTTATCCCCTTATCCTGAAGGTCAGGAGTGCTGTATATGGATGTTTTTGACATGTTTTCAAATTCCAGGCATTTCAGATATACAGTGAGACCACATGAGCTTTATAGATAAAGGGAATGATTTCTAGGTTAATCCTGTTAGGTAATTTTTTTTTTTTTTTTTTTTTTTTTTTGCAAACCCACTAGTATGGCTTATTTTTCTTTGAAATAAAGGAAATACAAACTGTAAAAGTAGTTTTTAAGCTTCCTCCTGTACTTTTTTTAGGTAGTATTAAAGATAATCAAACATTATCAAGAAGAGGGACAAGGAACTGAGGTGGTACAAGGAGTGCTTTTAGGCCTGGTGGTAGAAGATCGTCTTGAAATTACGAACTGCTTCCCTTTCCCCCAGCACACGGAGGATGATGCCGACTTTGATGAAGGTAAGGACACTCATCTCAAGTGTGTCTTTGTAGTGCATACAAATGCTTACTAATATGCTTGTCTTTGATAATCTGGTTTTGAGAATATCAGGCTAGTCTGGATCACTTGATTTCTAAGTTTCTTAAAAAAATTGTACAAGTTCTCCGAAATAAGGATTTATATTAAAAATTGCATTAGTTTGGCATTATCTGGAATTTTTGATTGTGATCAAAAGAGATTTTCTGATGTTAACTTTCCCATTGTAAAATTGGACAAAGTGAATAGTTGTTAAAAGATCACACTGAAGGTTGAGGACAACCATTTTAAAAATACCTAGTTGAAAATAATTTTATACTTGTTTGAATGCTCAGGGCTCATTTTCTGTATAGCTTTTCATTTTGCTCTAGGTAGAAGCAGCTAACCTAAAATTTATCACTTAACTACTTTTAAGCGTTCATACACTTAATGTTAACTATATGCATGTTGTTGTGAATGGATCCCTAGAACTTTCTCATCTTGTAAAAACTGAAACTATGTCCATCCCTCACCCCTCCACTTTCCCCCACCCCTGTCCTGGCAACCACCATTCTACTTTCTGTTCTTAAAAGTTTCAGTGTGCTAGATACCTCAGATAAATGCAATCATACATATTTGACTTGCTAAGACTGACTCTTTTCACTAGCTTGATGTCTTCAAAGTTTATTCACTGTTGTAGCACATGACAGGATTTCCTTCCTTTTTTGAGACTGAAGAATATTCCACTGTGTTTATATACTGCATTTTCTTTATCCTTTTATCCACTGGTGGATATTTAGATTGTTTCCACCTTTTGGCTGTTGTGACTAATGCTGCAAAGATCTCTTCAAGATCCTGTTTCACTTATCTTAGATATATATACCCAGAAGTGGGATTTGCTATATCACATGGTAGTTCTATATTCAGTTCTTTGAAGACCTTCCACACTTTCCCATAGTGGCTATACCAGTTTACATTTCCACCAGCAGTGTTTTACCATTTTCTCCACATCTCCCCAACACTTGCTACTTTCTGTTTATTTGATAGAGACTCTCCTAATGGGTGTGAGGTGATACCTCATTGTGGTTTGATTTGCATTTCCCTGGTAATTGTACTGGATATTAATCCAATATATATAGTTTACAAATATTTTCTCCCATTTTATATGTTGCATTTTCACCGTTTCCTTTGTTATACAGAAGCTTCTTAGTTTGATCTTACCCAGCTTCTCTACTTTTGCTTTTATTGCCTGAATTTCCAAGAAATCAGACCAATATTATGATTTTTCTTATTTTCTTCTACGAACTTTGTTCCAGAGCTGTAGTATATTTATTACTGTTGCTTTGTAATATGTTTTGAAATAAAAAAGTTTGAGTCCTCCAGCTTTGTTTTTCTTTCTTTAGACTATTGTGTCAATTTAGGATCCTTTGAGATTCCATGTGGCTTTTAGTTTTTTCGCCAACCTATTTCTGGAAAAAATGCCACTGGGATTTCGAAAGGAATTGTATGGAATCTGTAGATCGCTTTGGGTAGGATGAAATGTCAACGGTATCACATTTTCCAATTCAAAACAACAGAGTATCTTACTGTTTGCTTGTGTAGTCTTTCAGCATTGTTACATAGTTTTCAGTGTAAAAATGTTTCACCCCTTTGTTAGGTTTATTTCTAAGTATTTTGTTATTTGATGTTTTTATAAATGACATTTTTAATATTGTTTTAGTCATTTTCTCTGAAACTTTTAGCTGATCACTTTCCGCAATAAAAAATGTTACCTCATTTGACTTGTATCCTCATATAATACCTTGACTATATAATAGAAGGTACATTCTTACTAAGATAAATATCCTGATACTGCAGCGTGGTCTGCAAATAAATATTTTATTAAAATAATACCTCTAGAAACTAAGTCTTACTTTATTCTAGATACTTATATTTGCATTTTTAAAAACTTAGCAGTATGAATCCTGGTTTTTTGTTTGTTTTGTTTTGTTGTTGGTATTTTTTTTTTAAATTCCTTATTTCATAAGTTGGGATTTTTCTTCAGTGTTACGGGTATCTGTCTTCCCTCTTCACCAGGTTATCTGGAGATGGTTAATTATATTTCACTAATAAGAGTTTCAGAGTGTAAGATAAGAGATTGTTAATACAGTTCTTTGGTTAACAAGTGAGCATCTTGAAAGCTTCATTTGAAGTAATTTACTCAGTTACTGGACTAGAAACACAAATTAAGAGTAGAATCTGTTCCTGAACAGTTTATATTATTATTTTGTAGGTCATTAATTTTGTTTTATAAAATTCTCGGTTTAGAACATAAGCAAGAAACAGTGTCAGTGCAGTGATGGTAGATGAACAGAGCAAATTGTGTTACTAATTTTAAATCTTGATCATTGGAAGCTAACTTCTCTTATGAGTTTCACATAATTGACCAGTATGCTATTTCACTAACATGTACTTTTAAAAGCTCATCAAAGGCCGATTTAAAAACACAGAGAAAAGGAGAGAGACTCCAGCACAGTATTACACAATAAAAACAATTGCTGGCCATTTTGTGCCTGTAATCAGTTACTAGTCTGCACACTTGGAAGTTTTTGTCAGTCTCGTTTTCCAGATTAGGAAACTAATGCTTAGCAAGAGATGCATCTCGTCTAAAATAATTTAACTAGGAATTGGTAGAATAGGGATTGAAATCTGTGACTGCCTTGTTCCAAATCCCATGATTTTCCCAACAGATGGTGTTGCTTTTAGATAGTGAAATGAAAGCCAGTGATAAAAGGGTGTTACGTGTTTACACTATTATTTTGTGTTACATTATTATTTTGAATCAGAAGTCTGCTTTTTGGGTAAAATAAATTTGTTGTTGATTTACTTTCAGACAGGAGTAAGATTTGCCATTTTTCTTATACATGTGGAAAAATCTAAGACAATACCCTATAGTTCTTCATAGCTTCATATTAATATTCTGAAATTTTTAAATTCAGTCAACTAATCCATTTATTTAATGAGTTAGCGTTTACAGGCACCACTAGATTTTTTCAAATGTAGGTAAAATCTCAATTTTCCCACTACAGGGATATATCTTTGAATAGTCCTGCCTGTTGATTATTTTAAATCATGTTAAAGGCCCACTGTTTTGTTTATTGCTTTTTTCTTCTATCTGCTATAACTAATATTTATGCCAGGAAGGATCCATTCTTCTGCCATTCACCTTATGGAGGTAAAATACTCATTAATTATTCTATAATTTGAGTGATTTTTGTGTTGCTTGCTCTTTGTTGTTGTTACTGCTTTCGTGTTTTATTATTTCTTTATGCCTCAGGTAAAGTGGAGATTTCTGATCTGTGCTCCAAAAGTAAAATGTTTTAAATCAGGGGATGGAGTGAACTGTGCTCTGGGGCCCACTTTCATGTGTGAGGTTTATTTTAAAGAGCACGCACCTCTATGCTCATTCATTTTTGTGTTTTCTTTGGCTGTATTCCTGCCACAGTGTCAGAGTTGAGAAGTTGTGACAGAGACCATAGGGGAACCAATCCTGAATTTATATTATCTGACCTTTCTAGTTGGACACCCCCTTTTTACATGTAACGTTTTATTTTCCCTCTCTGGAAAGTTAAAGAATAAGGTGGCAGTTCTGGCTTCATCATACATTGATGACTTTTTGTTTAATGTTGATTTCTTTTAGGTGTTGGCTGTAGCATTGACTCTGAGTCAGAATGTATTGTGAACTCTAATGAACATGCTGATACTGGTTGGTGTTCGATTCACAGGTGCCCCTGGGAGGTCTTAAAATAGGTAGTTTTTGCTTTAGTTTTAATGCATTTTTCCATTTTTAAAAATCCCACATACTGAATTGTTGATGTTTAGGGTAAATATCTGTAGATACTAGGGCAGAAAGGTCTTCCATTCCTGGCTGTGGATTTGTGACCATGTATTGTGGAAAGGTAGTGGAATGAAGCCAAAAGATTCGGATGGGAATCTCTTCTCGGTGCTTAGGTTCCGTGTGACACTGAACAATTGCGTTCCTTGAGCCAGTTTTTTTGACTCTGTAAATGGCTTTCATTTAGTAGGCATTAATTGCTTACTCAGTACTGGAAACATAGCTGAAGGATAATTTCTTTCTAAGAATGACTTTTTAGTTAGTGCTGCTTTTGGATTATGTTATATAGTAAGGAGATTCAAAACCAAGAAAACTGTTGGTAACAGTTTCTCTTTCGTTTCTGTCCATGAATTCACTTTTTTATTTTTAATTTTTGTACATGTGATAACTCTTTGAGTAGTTTTACTCTCGATATACTTTTATACTAAGAATTTACTTTCTAATTGAAAGTGAGATAACTTGCTCTTTAGAGAGTATATGCTTTAAAAAAAAAAAAAAAGTAGAAAAACTCATTAAAATTCCCATTAGGGGGCACTATTATCAAGTTTAGGAGAACTGGAGACTAATTTGTTTTCTCAGACATGCAACCCGAGGCTTGCTAAAAGGGAAAAATATTTTCATCTGATAAGATTCAGATACTGTTTTATACAACCGAATTCCTCAAATATGGTAGAAAGTGCACTGAATTAAACACAGATCTAATAACTCTATGTCTTGTTTTTCTGCAGACAAAATCAATTTAATATTGCAGGTGATACAAGCAGCTTACTTTATCCTGTATCAGAGCCATATCTATATTTTCATATTTGGAGTGGACACATTTTTTATTTTGTTCTTTTTAATTCAGTCACAAAGCATATTCCTTGGTTTTCAAAATAAGTTTCTTTCAAAACAAAGCATTAAGAGTGTAAGGAATACAGTTAGGGGAATGAAGGAGGCCTAATTTAGAAGGACAGGGTTAGCACGTGCAGCACGTATGATTACTGAAGTAATTCCTCACATTAAAGTGATCTAACACAGCGCTAGTTTTTTAGCTTTTTTATTCATTTGGAGGTACTTGAAAAAAAAATTCTTTTAATTACTCAAGTTTGGCGTTAGAGCAAGAAATACTACTCTAGACTGCTACCTGCAATTATTTTAGCATTTAGCCTCCAAAAACAAAGTAGTGATGTAGAGTTGTAGCCTTTTCAAAGGCTAAAAAAATAAAAATTGAAAGAAATGTGTTAAAGTGCATACAAAAGAATTTTTTCGCACTATGGAATATGTAGTATAATTTTTGTATCGCTCGGCACAGAGAGAGTAGGTTTGTATACTTACATTATTTGCAATATTTCTACTTAGCTAAGCCTTTAAAAAATTGTTTCTTTTTAAAACTTGGAGAAAATCTCTGCTTAATAGCTTGCTTCCTGAAGCCTTACCCTCCTTGTCTGTCTTCTTAGTTTGCCTGCAGCCCATAACCAGGGCAAAGCTGCTTGAAATCTGGTTTATGAGTACTGTTTGAGCTTTGTATTGCTTCTGAGTTTAGGGTAGAGTTGAGTCAGGATGGAGAAAGTTTTTCATATTTTGTTTAGACAGATGGGGACATTTTGTGAAAAAGACATGATGTTTACTTATTTTGTATTATCTTCTCTGTATGAGTAGTCATTGATCATTGTGATCTGTTAGATTCATTTTTTTCAAAATTCTGCTTCTTTGCCTTTTTTAAGAACAGCATTTCTTGGTAGAAATAGTGAACAAATAGACAATTTTGGAGTATATTTTGAAACTTATTGGCTAAGTAGAAGGATGTTTACTTTATGATCTCAAATCATTAAATTGGCGGTATGATAAAATAATTCAAATATCTCAGGAAAAGTTACAGCAATTTAGTTCACCATTTTTCCAGCAAACTGCATTGAACGGGTGGTGAAAAAGATAAAGATATTAAATCCTGGTTATTGCTTTGAAAGATTTTTAAGCGGTAGAGAGAAGTGTGTAAATAAAGAATTATGGAACAAATGATCTAAGTCTAGGGTGAGGAAGGGGGAAAAAATGATGGGAACACCCAGATATGAGCCACTAATTCCTTTTTGGGGATGATTTCACCGGGAGGTGGTTTGATTTTGTAGGTGGGTGTCAGTTGTACTTGAAGTCATTCTTGAGGAAGTCTTATGGGTTCTCATTCATATTTCTGGGTCCTCAGAAATAACACAGGCGTCTTTATTGTTCAGACATAACTATGTTCCTTGACAATCACTGTTTCCTATTCTGTTGCTGCTTTTATATCCAGGTAGAGACGTTTTTGAGGGCTGAGCCATTTTGATACATAAAAGGACTCCTGACAATAATTTAGTGTCACAGTTATAGAAGCTTGGGACTCATGCTCTACTTAGTTCTATTTAAAATATTTAATGAATCTTGAATCTTTAATAAAATATTTATTTCATTTTAAATGAAACATTGTGTGGACAGGGAACTAGAGAGGCTCTGTAGACTAAATTATGATATAATTCCCCCTGAGTGCTGATCTCTATGTTGTAATTCATGGTAGTATTTTGAAAATGTTAAACCATTCACATTTAATGATTTGTCACTGAGTATTCAGGGCAATGAGTGTAGATTATTTCTTACTTAAATTATTTTGATTGCTCAGGAAGCTTATAGTTTGTGATTTGAAACTAAACCTTTCAGAAGTTCAGTTAAATCCTAAATGAATTTTGTACCTTTCGTTAAGGTGATTAGAGTATGGGAAGTAAAATGTAAAGCATCAGTCCCAATATTCTTATACCTTTTTCTGTTCTTTCATTTTGAGTATCTGCAGCCTTTAAATACAAGAGTAAGAGCAAAAAGCCTTGCTTCATTTTAACAGCTTGAAAAATATTTTTGTGTTTATTTTATGTTTTAAATGGAGGGTTTTTTTTTTCCCCTTTTCCTTCCTTCCTTTAAATGAATTGAGAAACTCTTGTGCGTGGAAGGATGTGCTCTTGCAAATATGGTCAAGGTAAAAGATTTTTTTTTTTTGCTTAAAGAAATTAAAGCGCTTTACACTGTGTCCTCCCTCAGTCCCTAAAGCGTAAGTGCTCTGGTTTGGAAAGAAGCCAAGTAAAACCTGTTCAAATTTTGTGCAGACTTAAAGTAATACTTTAAGATTTGAAAATTACAGGTGGATACAGTACTTAAATAGTATTTAAAATTCCTGTTTCCCAAGTCTAAAAATGTAATCCTTAAATTATTATACCCAGTGGTTTCAGTTTTAATTAAATAAAAATTGGTCTTACTTTTGAACCACAACAACTATAGGTATAGGTATTTGAATTTACTGCTAAACATTAAGGCAATAACCATTAAACAGGAACAGTTTTGATGCTAATTAAAATGTCAGAAAATCACAGTTCAGTATGTAACCAAAGAGCCTTGCTGTTTGTTTTTTCCAAAATTGTCCTGAGCAGCCAGGTCAAGCCTGCTTCCTATGGAAAAATACATTGCTTTCATTTCTATATTATACATTTTATTTTTATTTTTGATCTCCACTGGTGGCAGCTCCCAGTATTTTAAAGTTTATCAATAAATTAATCTGTACATAAATGTACTCAGACATTATAAGTCTGGTACAAAAATACTGATAAGCATCAATAAGATCCAGTACTAGAAGAGAGTAAAAAGTGTTATAATACTTTGTGAATATTAGGCATTTTCTCTGATAAAATGAAGACTGGAATAGCCACTTTCACATATATGGAAATAATGTGTGGACACATGTACCATTATAGCTCTTAGTTGAGAAAATTCCTAAAATCATTTTTTACAGATCTTGTAAACCTTCTGAAAGTCTTAAAAGGAAGGAAATTTTGACTGAGTTCTGGCTTCAGTTCTGGTATAACATTTTGGTATGCTACTGTCGTCGTCGTGGGTCTCTCTAGTCTCAATTTTCACATTTTCAAGGTGGTTCAGAATAGGGGCTTTTGTAATTGTGTTAGCAGATGGAAAACTGAGATACAGAGAGGCCAAGTTTAAAATTAGTGGTAAATCCAGAACTAGGAACCCTAACATGCCCATCTAAAATGTAATCCATCACAATTTGTCAGAATCACTGTCAGTGAATGACATAGACACCTCTGATTATAACTAGTAGGTAGTAGGCATGATGTATTTAATTAAAAGACTATTTTTTGGTGTTATCCTTTGCTGTCTGCACAGCTGGAAGCAAATCAGATGATTGTTGCTTTCAGCACAAGATTTTAAAGCTTTTCCTAAGTTTGTGTTTATACTAGGTATTAAATAAAATAAAAGGCAATTCTAATCTTCAGGTCAGCAGGCAATTAGTGGTGACTGAATAGCTCAGACACACTTCCAAATGCTGAAAGTTAACACAGCTTCTATTTTACTATATAGAAAGTAAAAAACTAATTGAAAATATAGATTGATCTGGGTAGGGTAAGGGGGGAAAATATGTTTTCAAATAGCATTGAATGCTGTTACAAACAATTGTTTGAATCGATGGTTTAATTCAACTTAGGAAATCAGCTTCTGACTGATGATATGGGAAGACTCTAGAATGCATTGCTTTGCAGATGACTTAAATAGACAATACTGATAAAGCCTGTCATGTGAATTTCCTTCTTTACTGAGTACACAGTATGGTTAAGTGGTATGTTGTGCAGTGCTTCCAATCTGCTATGACTGCCATCTGCCCGAGCAGGGAAAGGAAATAGAGCATTTAGTTGTAAGGAATCTGTGTGAACGCTGGGTGCCACTCACAAAACACTGAGCTAAGGTTAGCGATTTTCCTTTATAGCTAGTAAACTAGCAGTGTGTAAACAGGAGGTGTGAAACATTACAACTTTCACAATTCACCTTTTGGATGTCATGGTACCTATGATTGAGATAAACTAGGAAAGCCAGGGACAGTAACCATCATCGTGCCACTCTGGTTTTCTCTGTTTTTTTGGTATACTCTTGCTGCTTTAATGTTTGGCATAAATGTTGAGATTTTTATAAAACTAGCGTTTTTACTTTGCCTAAATGTACTCTTCTACAAACAAATACGTTTCCTGAGAAACATTTAAGTACTTTTAAAAGAAGGTAGCTAAGACCTATAGATGGGAAAATTTGAAGTCTTACAAGTTGTGACCAGCAGGGAACCATATAAATGACAGAGAAGAGTGTATGGGTAGGAAGAACTGACTGGCAGAGTCTAATGTATTTACCTTTGTCAGTGGAAAAATCTCTTATTTGAGTCTTAGGTTTATAACTTGTAAAACAGCTCTTTTTTGTGCATATGGTTACCTTTTTGATGAAAACGTGAGCTCTTATAAACGGTATAACCATGAGTCATCTGGTACCGCCTTAGGAATTAACATAACCTTATATAGATGACTAATAATACAAAGCCACTGTGGTTTCTGTGGTTTCACCAACTGTGGCTTCAGTTCCAAAACATTTAAAAATAAGACCCGCTCTCTTTAAAAAATTTTTTGGACAAAGAGTTGTCTTATCAGAAAACTGCAGTAACTTAAGCAGATCCATAACTGGGGGGAATTAATAACAGAAAGTTTTTGTTGACACCAGGAAGTAGATTAACTAGTGCAATTGTGGTAATGAGTACCATATATGATAAGCATAAGCCACCTGGGTTTTATTAGGCTGCTTGATACTTTGATCACAATATTATTTCAAGGCTTGTCTATTTAAATTGCTAAGGTTTCTTGTCATCTTTATGATTTAGACCATAATTTCATTCATTGCAAAGAGAGTTTTTAAAAGAAAGTCTTTGACCAAGCCAAAGTCCTAGAAACATACGAGACTAGCAGCTAAGGAAACCTCAGAATGAGAAAACTTTTTGAATATAAAATTAAAACTTTCAAAGTACAGTAGTTAAATATCAAGTTCATCTGACCTTGTTTTCTTTTAATTTTTTGTTTGGATCATTATCATATGGCAATGGAATACTGTAAGGTTGTTTGATACTATTCAGTTAATTTTTGTTTGATATAAATACATGCATTTAAAAATATTTTTCATGTTTTAAGAATGTAGTACTGCTATTGGTTTCCCTTCATCAAGTATTAAGTGGTTCTGATGGGGCATCTTTGAGGATTTATGGAAAGAGTTTTGACTACTTCACCCATAATGAATGAATTATAGTAATCACAGATTTTAATTTCTTTGATAAATTGTGTCTCTTTGTCTTTGAACTTGATATCTTAAATTTTAGCTTATTAATATAGATGAATAAAATTTTTAGTCATAAAAATCAAAGACTTTATTTCCATTAATTTTCTTTACACTAGAGATAGTCTTTCAAAAGAGATAGTTTTTCACAGGTATTTAACGATATCTTTGTTACATACTTAAGCAAATATTTTGACTGGGAAAATACTCATTTTAGACTAGTGAAGGGAAAGGGAAGATTTAGTAACTTAAGATACCGTCCTTAAATAATAGTAATGATCATTAAGTGCAGTTTTGAAAATTCACATGTAAAATGCTGTGTAGAGTTATTCATGTGCTCCTTATTTTTCATTTTTTTAATTTTTATTTTTTGAGTGTTCTTAGAATCTAGGTTATTATTTGACTGGAAGTTTCCATGTTCCAGTGTAACTTTTAAGCTTGGCTAAAGGCACTTAAGAGTGATTTGCCTTTAGCAGTGCAAGGAGTATATGGAAATGACAATCAACAGCAATTTTGTTTTCCCTGGTAAGCCAAAGGGGGAACATATTAAAAATTGGAAAAGATTTGAACATTGGAAAGATCGCTTCAAAGGGTTTGTAACATTCTTGTTTTTGGAAAGAAGTGTAGTACTTTAAATTTTAGAGTTATGTGACTCATTGATTCAGGAAAGTGGAACTCATATAAAAGGCAGGCATCGATTTAGAAACAAGCATGTGATGCATTCTTTGAAAAATGAAATCTGTGAATTAGAGCAAAGAGTTTGGGGGAATGGTCTGAAATAAGACAGGGTCAGATTATTGGAATACTTTGAAAACAAAACTTAGACTTGAAGAAATTGTGAGTCATTTTAAATCCCCCAGCAGAGTATGATAGTATAAAATCAATATTTTATGACTAGAGGCAGGAAAAGTGGTGGATAATTGGGGTTTGAATGAAATATTGAGACTAAAATGGTGAATATTAGAGAGCGAGATAGAAGACATAGCAAATGATTGATTCATGTACACATTTTGAAGTTTTGATTTTTTGTATCAAATAACTTTAATATTTGACATTCTAGGAGAATTAAATTTGTTTGTCATCCCTTTCCATCTTGAGAACTTTGGAGAAAGCACCTGTTCTGTGATAATGGTACGTATGACAGAGCAGATGGGTTCAGGAAATGTAAGCTGCTGTTAGCTAGCAGAGGCATTCCTGCACTCGGAACAATACCAGCTCTACTGAAATATTACATGCTTCAGACTTTTCAATTCAGGGAGCTGTTTGGGCCATTTTGGAAGTACATACATACACGGTCTGGAATTGTCAGTGTGGTGTAGATGTGGACTGATATTTTTAGGACGGTCTTAAGAGAGGATTGGTCTTGGTGTAAAGCTGTCTATAAAGGGCAGAACTAAGATCTAGTAAACGTAGAAATGAGAGTGAAGTGAAACTACTTCACTGTTTCAACAGAATAGCCTGTTTATGGAATGGGATTCCTTTGACTATTGAGTCCTGTTTGAAAGAGCATTTTTGCCACTTGTTGAATTCATTCTTTTATTTATCGTATATTTACAGAGTGTGTACTATCTCAGGAACTTTACCAGATATTGAAGGATAAAATAATGAACAAGGCATTAGAAGTTAACCCAATAAAATAATTACAAATTATGCTGAGTACTGTGGAAAGAAACAGTTGTTTCATCAAGTGGTGCCCTCGCATGGAGGTTTATTTAGCTGAAGGATGAAGTGTATTCAGCTGGAGTGAAGGATAAGGACAAGCTGGCAGTGTGAAGAGCCAGGAGTAGAGAACAACTAAGTGCAAAGCACACCCTTGAGGTGGATGAGTTTGGCATTGTTTAGCAAGTCTCAGAAAGCTCGTCTTTCTGAAGAAATCCTATTAAATGAGAAACAAGGGGCTATATCATTCCAAGCCTTAAATGAGTTTGAGTTTTATTCAGTACACGAAAGAGAAGGTACTGAAATTCAGGGTTTTTAAGTTATCTATTGTCACTTACTTGAATCGATGTTCTTTATGGAATTCTGTGACTGGATCTAGGACTTCTCTTGGTGTTTCATTTGAAATATTTATGGGAACTCAGCTTTGTCAATCGATTCATTACTGCTAGTGTTCATTCGTGGCCATTCGATAATCTGGAATCTTCCTTTTTATTAAAATTTTTATTTTGAAAATAGATATACAAAAAAGGTGCAAATGTAGTAGTGTTCCTCTATAATCCTCAATCAGACTTTCCCTAATGTTATCATCTTACGTTATTTTGGTACGTTGATCTTAGAAACCAACATTGCCACTTTACTGTTAACTACAGACTTTATCCTGTTTCACTCGTTTTTCCACTTACGTCCTTTGCTTTTCCAGGATCCAACCAAATGATGCCACATTGCATTTGTTGTCATGTCTCCTCAGTTCTCTCTGATCTGAGACCCTTTCTCAGTCTTTGTTTTTTGAACGCTCAGACTCAGTAGTTTGAGCACTTACTGGTTAAGTGTTTCATGAACTGTTACTCAGTTTGGGTTTGTCAGATTTTTTCATAATTAGACTAGAGTTATGGACAGGTTTGAGGGGAAACCCACAGAGGGAAGTGCCCTTCTCATTTCATTCTCTGGGGGCAAAGGGTGACATTCACACGACTTCACTGGTGATGCTGACGTGGGTAAGGTGGTGTTGGATGTCCTTTTGTATTATCATATTATCTTGGATATCTTATAATTTAAGGAAACATTAGGGCATGAATGTTTTGATTGAGAAATTAGAGCCTCTCAGAAGAAACAACTTGAATAAACTTTTCTCCTTACACTGTTTATTTCTAATAGTTTAATATTTAAACAACATGGATAAGTGTTATATATTACGTACCTTAGTATGTAACCTTTCATGCAGATTAGATGAAAATTTTGCTTTACTTATACACTATACCATCTAGGACATACTGTTGCATTCCCAAAATCATACAGGTGAATAGGTACCCATCTCTGACAGAATATGAATTAGGTGTTGGAGAACCTTATTGTATGTAGCTGATTAGCACTTAAGTGTCCGGATTGTTTGAAAACAACTATTAACAGTTCCCAGGTCTTACTGTCTGTTATTAAAATGGATATTGTTACAGCTACTAGTGAGAACATGGTAAGACACTTCCTTATTCCTCTGGATAGGTCCTTGAAAGTTAGTATTGGGAAGGAGTTGTTACCACCACCACCTCCATGTTTCTGTACTGGTAATGACAGCATTACCACTACAACTGTGCCAGACTCTGTTGGAACATGTGGCTACTTCATGAAGTAAATACTATTGCTGTTTCCATTTTGCTGAAGTTTAGAGAAAATAATTTATTCAAGAGCCTCTGTTACTTTGGGTGCAATCGGGATATCAGGCATGCACTCTGAATCTCATAGTAAATCTTTTTTGTTGCTTGTGAGCTGTCAGGAGTTAGAAGGGAAAAGAATTTCTCAGAATGGTTGAAGGGAATGATGTTATTCTGAATAGTTTCTAGCTTCTTAGTCCTCTTAAGTCCCCTAAGATGATTTCTAAGGTCTTTTGTGATACTAGTGCTTGAATTTGAAAGTGTTTGTTCCAACATTCATTCCTCCCTGCAGCCCAACACGGGCATAAATCATTTTACTTACCATAAAAGCCAGGCTTCACATTGCTGTCTGATCAAAAGCTGCACATCCTTTTCAGTCGTGTCCAATGACTATTTATATGATCATTCTTGAGTGTCTACTCTGCCAGACTCTGTGCAAGGCATGATAGAAAGTAGAGACCAGTAAGGTTAAGTTCAGGGGTTATGTAAAATTTGGTTCCTGCTATTTCACTCTCATCTGTGGAGGTGAGATTTAAATAGTGATGATTGAGTAATGTTACAAACTGATTTAAAAAGGCTATGTGGTATGGTCAAATGTTTGGTAGAGGAAATGATTGCAGAATAGGAAGCCACTTCAGCACTAGATCGAACTAGCAGAGTTTGGACTGGATCTTGAAGATAGTTGGTTCCTACTTCTGTCTCAGACATTTATTTTTCCTTCTCTTTTTTGTTTCCTTTCTTTATGCAGGTTTTTTCTCCCCCTATTTTTTATTGAGATAACATTGATGTATAACACAATCAAGTTTTAGATGTACTTCTTCATTACATCCAATATATGTAACATACCCGTGTCCCCCACCAAATATATAATAGTCACCTACTACTGACACTTTTTTAATTTAATATTTATTGAGGTAAGTTTGATTTACAGAATACTATAAGCATCCATATGTGCAGGTTCACCATTCCTCATGTATGTGACAGCACACCCTATCCACCACGTCACCAAAAGTCCTTCACCGCTGTGCATTGGACCCCCACTTCCCCTTGCTCCCACTGCCTCCATCCCCATCCCTACTGGTAACTTCAGTTCTGTTGTCATTGTCCAAGGCTTGGTTTTTGTTTTGTTTGTTCCTTTGCTGTGTTTCTTTATATTCTGTATATGAGTGATACCATTGGTATTCATCTTTTTCCTTCTGATTTATTTCACTTAGCATAATCCCCTCTAGTTCCATCCATGTTGTTGAAAATGGCAGGATTTTGCCTTTTTTTAGGCCTCTGAGCATTCCTTTGTATATTATGTACCACGTCTTCTTTATCCATTCATCTGAGTTTCCAGTTCTTGGCCTTCGTAATACTGTAGTAGACAGGGGTGCGTATATCTCTGCAAATTAGTGTTTTTGTATCGTTTGAGTAAATACCCAGAGGTGGGATGTTGGGAATAAATGGGAATTCCATTCTCAAGATTTTGAGGCTTCTCCATACTGCTTTCCATGAAGGTTGTGTCAGCTTACACTCCCACCAACAGTAAAAGTATGTCCCCTTTTCTCCATATTCTTGCCAACGCCTATTTCCAGACTTTTAGATAATAACCAGTCTCACAGATGTAAGGTGACTTTTCCTTGTTTTGATTTTCATTTCTCTAATAACAAATGAGGAAGAACATGTTTTCATATACCTGTTGGCCCTCTGAATGTTTTCTTTGGAGAACTGTCTGTCTTAATTCTTTTGCTCATTTTTTGGATTGTTTATTTTTATTGTTGATTTTTTTGAGTTCTTTGTATATTTGGATATTAAGCCCTTGTCTCTGACATTTCTTGATACTACTCCCAATTCTTCACTCATTATGCCAACCATACTAAACCATGTGTTTTTCACACAAACCAAAATCTGTCTTGTTCTTGAACAGTGGACTGTTCTTTTCTCTCTGTCCGCTAAACTACCCTAGCTGATTTAATTCCCCCCATTTCAGGATCTGTTTATCCATTATCTTCAAGCCCTACTCATTTTTGTCTGTTGTTTTTCAATTTAGGTTTCTCTGTTTTCTCATGATTAGTTTGAGGTTAAGGATTTGGGGACAGAATACAGGTGTCCTTATCATCAGACAATGTCGACAAGTCTCAACATGTCTTAGTACTTTGATAACAACTTTGGTCACTTGACTTAGGGGATTTCACTACTGAATAGTTAACTCCTTTTCCCCTTTCTGTGTTGTAAACACTAAAGTGAATCATTAAGTCAAATCCACGTTCAAGAGGAGAGGAATTAGGTTCAGCCTTCTTGTGGGTGCTGTATCAAGGACTTTTGGGGGAAGTATGTGGAAAAACAACCCAGTTAGTATGAGGACTATCAGACTGTATCTTGATTATATTTTAAATTATTTAAATTATATTTTAAATTACTGGATCTCACTGAGCCCAGTAGCTAAGCCTGATTTATTGTTTTACGTGTATGGAGAAGTGGCATGTAGTAAAATACACAGTAAATACATAGTAAAATACATAGTAAAATGTTGGTTGAAAGGCAACACCTGAACAGGAGAGATTGTTAATTGTATACAGAGTTAAAGTACTTACACTATTTATAGGTAGTGGAATAGTATTAACAATGTTTGAGTGATCTGACAGAAAAAAAGTACTGTTTTAGTTTCATTTGTTTTAAATTTATTTGTGATTGAGGAATCTAGTCCCTAATTTTAACATTATTATTTAGAAAAAGCATTTTTTTCTTCTTAGCTTTGAAGGAGAACTGATTAGAGTAAAGCAGTTTAACAAAATAAATTTGGACCAGAAGTCTTATTTTATGATTAAAGATAGCTGGTTGAATGTTTTGGGCATACCCTATATTTAGAAGGGTGGACTTAACTCGGGAAAGCATATAATTTCTAAGTAAATTAGCAGTGATAGAAAAATCCATTCCCATTTCTCAAAAAAGGTGTTTAAAAGTGCCAGTGTTATGTTTAACCTAGCTTTTACATTCTAAATGGACTCTGAACACCAGCCCTGCTAAATTTAACTTCCATATTGAATGCTGGTTTTACTTATAGGTGCCTTTCGGGTTGATTCACTGAAAACAGGAACAATAAGCCATGCTTTGCTTTTGACCGGTTGCCTTTTTTTGCTAAGTAGCAGCCAAAAAGTAATGAAGACTTCTCTGTAAGAACTTGAAGACCTTAGAAAGTGAGTTATAATTGATTTTAATCTTTCGTTTCAGCTGCTATTACTATAATTCCAGTAAAGATGTTTCTCACCTGCCTTTTTTTTTTTTCAATAGGCAGTTCTTGCTCCAGTGTCATGTTAATATTGGCTGCTGCTAAAATAGTCTTCTATTTCATTATATCCATTTAAAAAAATTATGTTTTCATTTGCCATTGATGTGGAGGGACTTTGATCTTAAAGAACCAGAGCTCCTGTGTGTTCATTTAAGTTGTTTTGGTAAATTTTAAGGAAAAGGTTTATTGAGCTTGAGGAGTCAAATGTGGAGTGTTTTACACAGGATGACCAAAATCATTGGGAAGTTGAACTATAAAATGGATTGAAATGTAATTGATAAAATATTTTATAATTCATAAAATGATAGTTGGGTGACATAAGGAATGGTGGACCTTTAACTCGGTGGGTTTAGAGATGTATACCCAAGTAAATTTAAGTGTGCATAAAATTTACATTTGTAAATTCTTAACAGCTTCCTCTCTGTTACTTGTTATCATGATCCATGGATATTAATGGTTTCCATCTTTCAGTAGAAGACACCTTCAACTATGAAAATGTAGGGGTTGGCAACATTAAAAAAATAGGATTGCATGATAGGCTAGGATTTCTCAAAATGGGCAAAGAATTTCATAATGGGTGGAGATTTTCAAATAGAGGCTGTTGCATGACCAAAGGTGCTGAGAGAGCCAAGGGATGTGTAGCTACAGCTGCAGTTTCCTCATCTGTAAAAAAGGCAGTTGATAACCAACGATGTAGTATCTATTAGTTGTAACCCTTTTGTTCAAGAGTTTGACCTTTACACCATTGACAGTGGGCAACTCTGCAGGGTTTTTGAGTGTTAATTACAATGTTCACATTATTTTTTTAAGAAAACAAATTAGGCTATTAAGGAAGGCCCATTAGAGCATTGGTGGTCGGATCAAGGAGAAGGAGTAAATAAGAGAAATTTGATGTGTTCTGAATAAAGGGATAATTTGCATAGTGATTGACAGCTATTTTGACTTGTAGGCTAGTTTTGTGAAGATCTAGAAACTGCAGCTTAAACTCATTTGGCATGGAATGTATATTGTTTACTCTGAATAATTTAGCCTTGTCAAATCTATTTTATATCGGTTTGATCAACTTGTTCATGCTATAGTAAAAATAACTGCTATTATAATTATTTTGCATTTGAAATCATAGCTACCTAGGAGCTATGGTAATGGTCCTGTATATTGGTCAAGGCACAGATGGTCTGGATGTAAACAGACTTTGCTGATAGGATCTTGAACATGATAATACTGTCTACCTTTTTAGGATGTTCTGGGGGTTAAGAATGCATGTGAAATATTAAGGCAGTGCCTAGTTCTTAGTAAGCACTTAATGAGTAGTACATATTATTTTTCACAAAAGCACAATTTTGGGTTCATTGTATGCCCAGAGGCATATGAAATATATAGGGCCTGTCTTCCACCATAGTATAATTTAACTTAATCAGTTGAGATTACGCTTCTCAAATTTTAAGATCAAGCCTTATTGAGTAGGCTAATTTGCACTGTATAATAGAAAATAATCAGGGCAATTTGAAATTTAGAAGATTTTTAAACAGTACGATATTTAATAGGGACAAATAAAGATTAAGGCCCTGAAGTAAGAAACATAAACCATTACTAGTAATGTTCAGTTTGAGGACAGGCTCTGCTAGTGGGTTCTGACAAAGGGGGTAAAAAGAATGTGATGCTTTGGGAGCGTTATCTCTGTGTAGTGGCTTTAAAGAATAGGGACAGTGGCTTGATTACAGATAGAAAAGTTTGTGCTCACCTGTACAAGTCTAGTTTCATTCACAGTGCACTGTGAAAGGAGTGAATCCCTTCTTCCCTGTTTAGGAGGGTGTTTATTGGCAGCAGAACAGAGAAGAACCAAGCACTGTGCCTGCACCAACTTAAACTCACTAGCATTAGAGGCCAGGCAGCAGCATTTACAAATAGGCGTGTGAATTTTATAATTTTAAATATATTTATCTGAGAACCTAAATTTCCTCCCTTCCTTCTTCTCTCCCTCTCTGCTTCTCTTTAAAAAGTTCATCCTGACCTAGTTTTTCACTTGGGGGTGAACCTGTTGGAAAAGCCACAGTGAAATGACTGCGCCAGTACCCTTAGTGTATGAATGTGTTGTAATATGGGCCGGCTTGGTGTCCTACCTTTTTAATTTGCTGCATATACTGTCTAGCTTTTGTCTTATCTTGTTTGTTTCTTTCTTTAAAAATGTTGATACTGCTTTTCATTCTGTTTTTGGTGCAGTGCTATTTGTTTTTTTGTTTGTTTAAAAAAGGTACAGGCAGGAATGAAGGTGAGTAGATAAGCAGGCGGGAAGAGAGAGTAGGAAGAAACCCCTTATTTATTTTATTTAGTTCATCATTGGCTATTTCCCCGGCTCTGGGTCTTGAACCTAGGACTTTGGGATGTATGTGAACTGTGCCTGGTTTAACCCTCTAGGCCATCAGGGTGCACTCAGTGCAGGGCTGTTTTGTGAATTATCCATTCACACCTTTTTTTGAAGAAGATTAAGTATGATATAAAGATTACATAAATGAGTATATATCAGAGAGTCAATATCTTGCTAACAACAACAAAAATCCCTACTGTATTTTAGTATTATTCTGAAGCCCTAGTCATTGAACACTGTATTTTGGGCAGAAATAACAAATTATTTCAAAAACATTTTATATAGACCTTTGCAATCAGGCCTTAATATAGTCAAGAAATAGGCTTATGGTCTATTGTCTTAATTATTATTCATAATTATTATATTATAGATCTAGAAAACTTTGGATAGTGTCAGGAAGGGACCATTTCCAAATATTTGTTGGGGGAGATTTTGAAATTTAAGTGTTCCATTTAAAAAATGCTTAGTGTAATCAGTATGATTAACTAGGTTATTATGTGCTGCTATCATTATTTATTTGGTTTTCATTTTGTCCTCGCTTTGATCAGTAAGTCCCATTCACAGGGGCTGTGTTTTTTTGTAGCATCTCCGTCAGTTGAGCATTTCCTTATTCTTTGATATAACTGGTTTCTAGACTCATTTTATACCTTTCTTGTCACAGCTCTGGAATCAGTCATTCATTCATTTAGCTTTGGTTTGTTTCTGTATTACAAGGTGTTTATTATGGTTAAAAAATAACTTTTTAGAAGGAAAAATATAATTAACATAAAAAAAGAAATAATAGCTTAACCCAAAAATTTTGGAAAGAAAAACTTTATTAAAGTTTTCTTTATATAGTCTTTCAGGAAATTTATGCTGGTATGTATACATTTATGCACATGTACATATATTTACACATTTATGTACGAAAGATTAAGTCCCATTCTACATTTAGTTTTATGACCTGTTCCTCTTTAATACCATGCCTCAAAGGTCGCTGAATGTCAATAAACATCAGTTGTCTATCCCGTGGGGATAATAGAGATAAGATGGTAGTGGCGGAAAAAGATAGAGACAAAGATACAAAAATGGTTGAAATGTATAATAGAATCATTTGTGTCTTAAAGAGGCCCTGTATCCTCCTAGAAAAGAGTGCTATTTAGAAGATGAGATGCCGAGTGTGCTTATTGCGTGTCAGTGCTCCTGGGCCTTTGGAGCCGACGGAGCTAAGGAAGGTATATTTTTACACAGACACCATACAGATAAGCACACTTACACCTGTATATCTGTATTGAAAATCCACAAATTCACACAAACCCCTCAACTCCAATGAACTGCAACAGACTTGACTTAACTTTTCATCTTTGTAACTCCCTTTGAAAATACTGGTCCACATAATTCTTAATGCATTTACTTATTTGATTGATTTCTCCTTTATTTAATTAATGTGTCTCCACTGTCACATCTTTCCCTGTGTGATGCCTTCCTCATCTTGCTCAGGCTCTAATTCCACGTGACATAACACCTTTCTCATCCACGTGGGCTCCAGTACCCTTTGCTGGACCATCATTCTTAGGCTGGCCTGCCTCCCTTCCTCTGTTCACTCTCCATGATGTGCTCCTCCTGTCCTTACTCCCTCATTTTACTGAGTCTAGACTCCACTCGCCAACCACCCTCTTGTGAAGATGTCTTTCTTTGTTTAATCTCACCTGCCTAAGCTCTGAGCTCTCTGCTCTGGGCCATTGCATAACCCTCTCCTCCTAAACTGTGGATTTTTTTCTTTAGGAAAAAAAAAAAAATCTCCAAAACAAATGTGCACTTACAAGGATTTAGGAGGTTGGTCCTAGTTTTAAAGACCTTTGCATTAGGTCTTTTACATTAGAAAAGAATTTTTTTTTAATTTATTTTTTTACTGCTGTTTAAAGGTATTAAAGAGAGTGTGAGCATGATTATTGGTTAAATAGAGGAAATATGCAGAGAAATTTATTTCTCATTTCCTGTTACCATGGAATATATCTCCAGGAGTCCATCTTAGCTTGTGCTTCCTTCTTTGGAAGATTAAGGTAACTAAATGCATTACTTGGTATTTCTATCTCCTCTGAATATAATTTAATTTTAGGAAAACTCTAATAGAAAGGTTATAGAACTATTTCTCAAGAATAATTTACATATAAGTCAGATCTCAATGTCAAGAAAACCCAAATAATAAAAGTATGAAAAGAAAGAAAAGAAAGCAGGAGTGAATTATTTGATATGCAGTCCTAGATTAGGTAACAGCTTCCTGTGTATGGCACAGGATCCAGAAGGCGTGAAATAAGTGATTGATAATTGAAAAAATAAAAACATAGAAAGGTAAAGGGAAATGCTTGTAATGATAATGAAGCATTGACAAAAGACTAGTTTCTTAATTATATATAAATCATTTTTACAAATGAAATGAGTGTGTGTGTGTGTGGAGTCAGAAAACAGACTGGTGGAAACATTGGGCCAAATGGGTCTGACAGTTCGGAGGAAAGATTTATCAGTAGAGCTTAGATCTGCAGAAAGTTGCTCGTCCTTACTGAACATCATAAAAGAAGTGAAATTTAAAATTAGAACAAAGTACCAATTTTCACCCTTCAGATTTGGGGAGATTAAAGAAAATTCATAGCGCTGAATTTCACAGACACTGTGCAGGGAAACAGGCACAGTCATACATCGCTGATGAGAGTTTAAATTGGTACGAACTGTATGAAGAGCAATTCAGCAAGATGAAAAATGGAAAGGCTTGCTGTTCTTTGCCTTGTAGTTTCACTAAAAGGAATTTCATGTACACATCTTACACATATGTGAGGTAGTACATATACAGGGATATTTATTACAGGGATGTTTAATATCAAAAGATTTGAAGAAAAGTTGATGCCCACTGTAGGAGAATGATTGAAATATGCTACCTTCATTCTGTGGGATGCCATATGGTTGTACAAATTTTGAAAAACTCATTATGAACAGATGTGGTAAATATCCCAGACATATTTTTAAAGGAACAGCCTTTTGTTTTTGTTTTTAGTATTCTACCTTTCATGTTGAAAATATGTGAATTTATGTGTCATTCTGCATAATAGGCTTGTATTTGCAGAGACTGCCTTCTCGAAGGGTACATGTGAACGGCAGAGTGGCGGTCTCTGGCGGAGGGGCAGACGAGTGCAAGGGGAGCCTCCTTTTCACTGCACTTCATATGTTTTGAACATAGGTATATATTATTTAAGGGAAAGTTTATAAAATTAATACATGTGGGGCAGTAATCATAATTTTATATTGATTTACTTGTATACGAATGCTTGTAGGATGTTTCCTTGGTAGGTTATTGGTAAGTGTTCCTTCATTGTACATGACTTTAGAGTTGCTTGAAACTCATTATTTTGAGCCTGAGTCTTAAGTGTTACAGTTTAATGATGAAACAGATTTTGCATGGAAAAAATGTATTTTCCTTTAAGATACAAGATAATGAACTTGACATTCATGTATTTATCACTTTTCTGATTTGGGGTCAATATGTAATGAGTTAGTGAGTTAGTCTAGTAGGCTACCCAGTTTAAATTTAGTATCCACGTGTCAATGCAGCAATGCCATTCTTTATTCGTTGTCGTGTTCTGGGGAGACCATTTGAAAAGTGATTAAAACTTGGTGCATATCTGGAAAAAATAAGCCTGAAAATAGTCACCCCCTCACTCTTAAGGATGACTGTTACAGTCATGAACCAGCAGTTACTCAAATTTTCTGTGATCTAAGTGATGCTATAATTTAGTTTCAGGATTAAAAATTTAATTTCCCCTCAGTTGAACATTCACTACGTTTTTAGTTGTATTTTAACTTTATGTGATGATGTAACAAACCAAATTTAGTATTTGGACTTTATAATGTATTTTTGCATCATTGTTACTGAAGGTCAAAAGCGTACCTAGTATTTAGGGGAGGGATAGTATTTTTGTGTGTTTTTCTGGACATGAATTTTGAGTATTTAAAAATTTGGGACTTAAGAAATCTTATCTAATGTTTCTTCAGTGGAACATTTTCAAAAAGAAGAAAACCAGTTAGTTGCTTTGGCATATAAGTTAATTCATTTTATCTCCAGGCAGATAGAGGAAAGTGGAAATTATGTACTGATACAATGATAAAATTAAGAGACACTCTAGTAGATAGCAGAATTTGGAATTTATTAAGAAGACAATAGAGTGAAAGAGCCAACTGAAGACTTGCTGTTCTCTTAGAATCTTTTGTTTGATATTAAACTATTATTTTAATATCTGACCCTTTAAACTTATTAAGCATATTATTACAAACAGTTATTTCTAAATAAATACCTGTATCACAATATAAGCTGAAAATATAATGGAAGTGGCAGAAAGAAGTTATGAGGGATAAATTTTACTCTTCCTGAGTACTCCTTAATTGTGCAGGGAACCCTATCTTAATTTTTTGTCTTAGTTGCTGACTGCTCACTGATGTGATTCTCTTAAATGTTTTTGCCTCTGTTTCAATTGGATTAGAATTTTATATTTGCTTTTTGTCAAAGGCAGTTTTTCCCTCAAAATCAGAGGATATAATTGGGTCTTACTGTATTGATGCTACCGCTTCTTATTTATTTTTAAAAATCAAGGTCCTGAAAAAATATGTAGTTTGTACTTTTGTAAATCTAATAATCTTTTAAAATGTACTGGGAATTTGCCATTAAGAAGAATTTTGGGTTAATTATATAAAGTGAATGCTTCTTTTCCCTGGATTCTTTGAGTTTATCTCACATTACTGAAATCATGGAACTTTTACTGAATTTAGGGAGCCGAGTGCTAGCAAAGTTATGTCTATCTTTCTGTGCTTATTCCTGTGTAGATTGTTACATTAAGTTTGTTCCAGTAGGTAAATAAGGTAGTGCCCTATTGGAATCCTAGAAGTTGTTAATCTAGAAAGCAATACCTTATCACCATGGTAGAACAGTGAGTGTGAGAAGAGGGAATTTCATATTAATGATTTCACTAGCCGTTCCTCTTTATTCCAAGAGGAAAGATATAACAAGTAATTGTAACTAATTTACCAGGACTCAAAATTGAAAAATATCCTTTCTCCCCCCTCCCCACCTTTTAAATTTGAAGGGCCTTTTGTTTGTAGGTTTAACAATGTCTGTTTGTCTATCGTTTCCTGGTGGTGGTGTTTTGAGACAAAATTAAATGACAGAGTATAAAGAAAGAACTCTTGAGAGTACACATATTTGCAGTGTCTTTGGGGCTTCAGTCTACCTTCCCCCCATCAAATGCTAGGTCTGTAGGAGTGGAGGATGGAGTCAAACCAAAAGGTGATGTTGAGCTGGAGTTACCTATCAGCACTGACATTTTAATTCAGAGTATAGTATGTATATCAAAGATGCAGTATACAAATGGATTATTTATAAAATGGAAAAATAAAATTCTTCTTACCTTTTCTAACTTAAAAGTTTAACCAGTGCTTGTGTTCATTAGAAAAGTTACCATCAAACTTAGTAATGCAGTAACCTATATTTGTACTAGGACTATTAAATGTCCCTTTGATTTAAGAATATTTGGGAACAACAAAGTTTACTTGACTGACAAGCATTGTGGAAATGTATTGTCAGAGATAGAACACTGTCGCTGACTTTTGTGAAAATTCCTTTGGACATCGTCGTGATACTGCTCACGGTGTCCTCACATTTTATTTGCTTATCAGGACGTTTGATGTGTTGAGAATAATGGATTTCTTATTCACTTGCTTAATTTAGCAAATATACTTGAAGTGTCTTCTACCTGTTTTTATTTTTCTCTTCATTTAAAATAAATGCAAAGAACAGAACAAATCTTTGACTCTTTGCTGTGTCTAATTATATTAGACATTTCTTCTACATACTGAAAATTATAAGGAGGCTATGATTAGATCTCAATGTCAGTCAGTCTAGAAATGGTAGTAAAAATCAAAGTCGTATTATATCAGCCTGGAAGGATGATTAAATCTAGTACTACCCTTAGACTTACATATAGTAACCTTTCAGTAAGTTGCCTCAGCTCAGTTATTACTTCCTTCAGACCTGCCTCCATTCCTCCTATCCCCATATTTCCATAGTGCTATTGGTGGGTTTGTGAGGGATCGAGGAGGGGAGCTGTTTTTCTTTTTAATAGAAATAGCCCTCTATCTGATTGTTTTAGATTGCTGTATTTTCATAGAGCAAGTAACTTCAGTAGTTACTGCTTGAGGTCCACCAGAGACTTTTCAGCTTTAAATCTTGGGTCCAATCTTTGCTTTAGATTAAAGCCAAATGGTAGGAAGCAAAGGAATAAGAAGTGGGGGACCAGCGTGGAGGACCTAGTGCCTAGTATGTCCTCAGAACAAGTATGATTGGCTTTCAGGAATGATTGTGAAGGAAGGAATGACTTTACACTGAACTGAAGTGTTTATTCTGGGTAGGATTATGCTGTCCTGTATGGGAGGAGTAGATCGGCACCATCACAGTCACCAGGTGGCTCACCCCTTGGATTGTCTGGGATACCTTCATATTATATGTACTTTTAATTTTATATATGATAGTTTAATTAAAACATGGATAATCCGACTTCATTGTGGTAGGGCTTCTGATGATATCTGATTTTTTTAATACATGTGCAGTTTTCAGCATTCTTGATTTCTGTAATAGGAATACATTGATTTTACTACTGTGTTTCATGGATGAACACAAACTCAGATACAGCCTGTATTGCTAATTACAACCTATATTATTTACATTTATTTTCTTTAACTCCAGTTCTTTGTTCTAAAAAATACTAATTTTAGTTGATTGTTAGATGAAGGAATGAAGCCTGTACCTGCAGTCAGCTGATAGGTATGTTTATTTAACTCAGAAATGTATAATCATTTAAAAATGTGATTGCATTCTTCTACCTCTATTATTTTTAAATAGATGAGGCCAGAAGAATTGTTCTCACTTGTATTGAGGTATTTTACACATTCTTTTTTTTATCTATACAATTCACCCATTTAAAGCATATAATTCAGTGTTTTTTAGTATATTCACAGATAATGTGCAGTCATCACTACAGACAATTTTAGGACATTTTCATCCTCTCAGAAGGAGACCCTGTACGTTTTAGCTGTTACTCCATATTCACTTCCCTCCATCTCTATCTCTGAGCACTTAACAGTCTATTTTCTCTTTCTAAGGATTTCCCTATATTGCATATTTCATATAAATGGAGTTTTGGTGCATGATCTTTTGTGATTGACTTTCACTTAACACGTTATCAAGGTCCATTCCTACTGTAGCATGTAGCATTATTTCACACTTTATTGACATGGCTATATTATTTTTATTGTGGTTTATATGTATATTTTGACTTTTTTTATGGACCTTATATAAGTGGAGCCATCCAATATTTGTACATTTGTATTTGGCTTATTTCCTTTAGCATGTGTTCAAGTTTTATATTTTATATTGTGCTGTATTTCAGAACTTCATTCCTTGTTATGACTGAATGAAATTCCACACTGTTCATCCATCAGTGGATGGGCATTTGGCTATTATGAATAATGCTGCTATAAATGTGTACAAAATTCATTTCTCTTGGTTATTTACTTACGAATTTCTGTGTCATGGGATAACTCCATGTGTAATCATTTGAGGAGTTGTCAGATTTTTCCAAAGGAACTGTAAAAAAATGGTATTCCTAAATTTTGAACTTTTTTGCATCACTTAAAAATAGTACTTTCCATGTCTAATTTAAAAACATTTTAATGGAAAAATGTATTTCAGTAGAAATACATGAAACAAATGGACCATTTGACTAATAATTGTAAAGCAGACATTCACATAACCACCACATTGATCCAAAAACGGAGCAGAGAGTACCACAATATCCCCGAGTTTGTGTGGCTACAGAATGACAACCTCTTGCTTTCCCCTAGAAGTAACTGGTACTCTGCTTCATAATCTTATAGTTGCCTGCTTTGTTTGTAGCATTATGAATTAATTTTGCTTGTGAACTTTTAAAATGTAATGGCAGCATTATTACATTTGTAGGATTATCTGTCATTCATTCATTCATTTTTTTCATTGCTGTAGTCTATTGTGTGAATATAACACATTTATTCAGTTTATCCTCAGTGTGCATTGGGATTGTTTTCTAGTTTTTAGGGGAAATTTCTAGATTTTTAAAAGTATCACACTTGTCAAACATTTTGTATGCTGAGGTTAACCGTTTTCAACCTTCATTTAGGGTCTGAATGTCAGAGAGATTAGACACGGTTCTGTGCTCAGGGCTGGTACTTGAACATTTTTTACTGTTTGTGGTGTATTTGACAGTAGGTGCCTGTTGCAAAGTTTTTGAAACTTTTCCCTTAGTATTCAAATATGTTTCTCCAGTTTATCCCAATAACGAGAGTATCATATAGATGAAAGTGAGGAAAATTATGAGTTAAACTGGGCTGACTACAATGTGCTATTTATTGTTTTGCATTGACAGTAACATTTTTGTTGTATTGCACAGAACTTGTAGGCAGAATGAGTCTTGACCTTCTGAAGTACGTTACTTTTAACTGTTCTTAGTTTGTATTATAAATACATGGGCAGCAGTCAAAACGTGATTCATTCTAGATTAGCGTCTTGGGCATTTCAGGTTTATTGAGTGAATGATTGCTTTTGTGACCAAGTTTCTATTATAAGCATCTTTAAAAGGAATCATGGAATACTTAAATAACTTTGCAACTCTTATTGTGAGAGGATTTTTTTATTTATTTATTTTTTTACTTAGATGATTTTCAATAGATTTGAAAATTCTTCTACATATGAAAGCAGCCATTGGAAACAGTTTGGATATTGTGCAATTTTAAAATCTTATAAAAATGCCCCAGATTAAACATGTCTCCTGGTCCTTCTAGCTTAAAGAAAATGAGCCAAGTAGAAAACACTTCATTAATCCTATCAAATGACTGAATCAGGTCCTCTTGAATTCCTTCCTTTGTCTATAGGTGACATAGTAACACAGTAACAAAATATACAATGAATGTAACTGTTGTTTATTTGAAAACTTGCAGGTTGCTCTGTTGATTTGTGAATTTCACAAAACCTGTTTGATTTGTCTCTTCTTGACACTCCAAGGTTAGGGTCAGGAAGAATGTGGATTTCTAGTCCTTTTCTTTTGAATGTGCAAACTTTGTTCTTTATTGCAAACTGAAATTGTTCTATAGTATTCCTTTAATACCTTGTCCTGCCTAAAAATGCCTTTTGAATTTTGATGTTTTCTTGATGCTGCACCTACTTTTTACATGAATCTCCTTTTAAGGTAACACAGAAAATTGTTGAATGAATTATATTATGTTTTTTATGTTAACTGCTTAGTCTGCCCATCATACCTAACTTCAGACTTCCATTGTCTGTCATATTTTGTCTGAAGTATTGCGGTAGCCTCTTAATGGGTCCTCTTACCTAAGTCTTTTCCTTTTCAGTTCATCCTCCACCCCAAAGTGACGCCTTTAGACAGACGGCTGTGTTGTTCTCCTGCTTAAAACACTTCTCTGGCACCTTCTTGTTGAAAATCCACATTTTCCAGGCCTGTGCTCTTTGAGATTAGGTTCAGGCCCATGTTTCTGCTTTACTTCTTGTTCTTTGTGTGCACTTATATAATATGAGATTGTTTATAGAGTTCCCTAAAACCTTGCATTCTTTCTGACTTCCCTAACTTTGATACTGTCCTTCAAAGCCTAGACATAGGTTTTGAGCCACTGTAAAGCCTTTTTAAGGTCCGTGCCCCTGTGGTCCCCTTTGTATTAATTCTGTGTCCTGTACATCTTCTGCATTTATTACATGATATGTTAATGTGTCTTTCTTAACCTGCTGTGAACTGCTTGACCACAAGGACTGTGCTTGATTCAGTGCTGGCTGGCAGCTTTTCAAACAGTGCCTAGAAAGGAGGCTCAGGAAGTACTGGCAGAAGTCATCTAGAACTGGACGTGGAACAGACTCCGTAACGACTTTGAGTATCTTCATATTTCTTTATTTTTAATGACGCATGGATGACTTGAGCCCATTTTGTCACCCATCTTTTGTTTGCCAGACTATGTGTGCTGTATTATCTTTTACTATCCACTGAACTACCAGTTATCCCAAGTTCACTCCGTAGGGCTGGGCTCATCATTTTCTTTGACATTGGTGGGGAATCAGTTCCTGCTGTGATGCTAAATGTTTTGTTTTCTTTTAAATAACATGCCTTTAATTCAGAATATGAAACCCCCAAAAAGGCTTCATAAATAACACCTGTGAACTGTTCCCTAAGGCTTTGTGATTTGTTGCTTAGTCCAGTGGTGAAGAGGCAGAAATGGGAAGCCAAACATTCATTCTCTTCATTGGTGACTTCCTGTGTTTAATGCTAGTTAGTCTGCAATCGTATTCTCTTTTCTACTGTCAGTAAAGTTTATTGTATTAAAATACTGGGCAAAATCCAGCTTCTCTTTCCTGGGTACTAATGGAAGTAGCTGATAGTGTGAAGTGATGGGAAACATTCTACTTCTAAACACTTCAGTTTGCAGTTGATTTCTATTACTCCAGGGGACTGATCCTCCTCAGCTGTTGGAAATGTACGGGATTCCTCTCTGGCTGTGCAGAGCTTTCCTTGTTTGGGAACCTTTCATAGCACAGTAAGGGCTTTTGAAAAGTGTCACAAATGTAAGGCAATTCGTACTATAGTGAGCATAGAATTTTATTGTTTCTGTTGTTTGTGGCAGAAAATTGAAAGTTTAAAGTAAACAGGAAAAGAATGCTGAACATGATGTGTATGTGAAAGTTTTTTTTTTTTTTTTGAGTTAATGATGCCATCTCTCCTGGTCATCTGGACTTTCTCAGTGTTCCTTTCCTATTTCTTATACTCAGTTCTCTTGGTGAGATGAAAAGTAAAAGCAGAATAGATCGATGAGTTATGGCAAGAAATGCCATACCTCCTGTCTTGATTAATGCCTTGGTTAATAAACTTGGGGGAAGGATGCAATCAGCAATTACATGTTAGCTATTGAATAGGTGGTGGTTTTGAAATGAAGTGTGTTTTTCTTGCAGAAATATTTCTCCAAGTCCTCTGTGAGGCCTAGTTGTTAGCGTATTGCTGAGCTGGGGAGGGTGGGGGGAAAGCAGTGCTCCATGGTTAAGAAGATGCTTCTTAAGTACCTTTTTAGTCTCTGTTATGCTTTTACCACTTATCATGGAGATTGCAGATTATCACATTGGAATACTAACCTTAGCAGCAGATGTGATCCTAAAAGCATGTTACATGTTTCACCAGATGTTCCATTTCTCTGTAGGGCAAGCCTCTGGTTAGTTTCTTATATCAAACACTATAAGGAATCAAAATTTGAAGCTTATTTTAGACACACTGTAGTTGTTTGTAGATAAGAGGAGGAAAAGGCAGTCTTTTATAACCTGAAAGAATGGGTATTTTGTGTAATATCAAGTAAGTTGTGCCTCAACTACATTTTACAACCTTTTTCTAGTTGATATTCCATCTACATTATGTATGGAAAAACGTGGAAATATGAATTTCAGGAAGTATATATTAGGAAAAATTAGTAAAGTAATATTCTGTTATTGTTTAAAAGATATTTATGATTTACATACTTTCCCCCAAAAAAAAACTTTTGAAGGAGATGTGAGTTTCTTGCTAATTTAACAATTTAAAGCATTTTATAGTTGAACAAGTTGTGGATATTCTTCATAACATCTGCAGGATGTTGATTTATAAACACTGTAAAATGCTGCTGTTTTCGTGTGATGCATACTTCATGTAGTGTATGCTTACAGTTCAAAAGAATTATTTTCTTATCTAGTTCCTTCAATCTCTGAATTTTAGCACTAGTCATAATTCTGAGTTTGGAGATTTCATGATATTTCAGATTTCTGTTTTTCCTTCCCATCAGTAATGATCTAGCTGCTTTATGTAGCATCAGAAGTTTTGCTTGGCAAAAGTAGCAGTAGTAACTAAGGTGTGCATCCTTTTGTTTTTTGGGAGTTTTAGGAATTATACGGCCCACAGAATTACTGCAAAGTTAGTTGTAAAATGTATATTAATTGAAGAGAGGGAAGACTCACCGTATCTTATGGAAAACTGCTTTATTCATGTTCATTTTACTCTCTTCATTTTAGGCGGCATGAAGCAAGTTCAATTTTACAGTGAATGTGTTTCAGAAGAGACAGGCTGTTCTTCCTCCTTTCAGTCGGATATTTTAGACAAAACCCTCATGTCTGCAGGACTTCCATCTGTTGGGAACTTGATCCCTCTCTCCTGGTGTAATCTTGGCTTTCTCCAGTAGTTGTAGCATAATCGCTTCTCTTTGAGATGTAAACACGAAACAAAGAAACTTTATCAAAAGTCAAATGAAAAGGCTACGGATTTGTTCTTAGTCCTATTTTCAGATAGGGAAATCTTAGATCTAGGTCTTATTTGCTCTTCTTAACTCTTTTTAAGTTTGTAGTATTATAGTAGACAATTCTTACATTTCTTATCTAGGAAATGAGAGTAATAACAGGACCCAAATCATAGAAATGTTGGAGGATTACCATAAATATCTGTGAAGTGCCTGCCATGTAGCAAGCTGACATTAAGTGAAGGCTGTTAGTAATCTTGTGGTTTAAAAAAGAAAAGGAGAGCGAAAGTTGAAAATTCAGCATAGGTAACCTGCCTTGGTTATATAAATTATTAAATTCTGACATGACCATGGCATTTATAAAACAGCATCTTTATCATAATCAGGGATTATACTTTTTCCCAATTTTGATGCTTTTCTTAGAGCCCTTTCTATAAATATTGATAACAATGCTCCTTTTTTATTAAAAAAAAATGGTTTAACTACAAATTTTTAACTTATCTCTCCGATGTAAGCATACCATTGCGACACTGAGAAAATTCAGTAGAAGCTATGAACTGAGTGTGTCTTCCCGTGTGGTGATGCTTGGAGATGGGGCCTTTGGTCATTAGTTAGATGAAGCCATGAGCCCTGACCTGATGGAGTGTCTGTCTAGAGACACCAGAGAGCTTGCTCCGTTTCTCTTTTCACCATTTGAGGACACAAGCAGAAGGCAGGCATCTGCAAGCCAGGAAGAGAGCTCTCATCAGGACTGAATGTGCCAGCACTTTCATCTTGGACTTCCCAGCCTGCAGAATGTGAGCAAATAAATTTCTGTTGTTAAGCCACCCAGTGTATGGTATTATTTTATGGCAGCCCGAGCTAATATACAAGTGAAGATCAAAAGTAGTGTAGTCAGGTATGAAGTAGGGTGATCTCTCTTAAACTAAGGATATAAATTAATTATATAGGGCATTCCGTTTGACATGTCTGGTATGGCCCTATCTCCATTTATTCCTGATAGGAGAACCAGTTGTCTATTGAACTTCTTGTTTTATGACGCCATCTGTAAAATGTTATTGTTTAGTAGATGGTAGGTGCTCTGAGATGTTTTGACCTTTAGCATTCATGGAAGTTTAGTTGATTTTCTCTGGACAGGCACTTAATGTACTAGCCATAATTTAGTATCAGATGATTATTATCTAGGCAGAGGTCTCTGTGGAAAAGTTCATGTATCACAACTACAGCAAACAATGTATTGCAATGTTGCATTTTTATATTCTTGTGTTGGTTGTTGACTAGAACTAGCAGGCAATTGACATACAAAAAAATGTCCTACAGGAAATCAATTATTTCCTGCTCAAGTAGCTTCTTACTACTTTGCATATCCTTCATAAAGTTACTTTGCAATATTGTACGGAAGTAAATTTATTAAGCACAGAATTTTTTTACTTTCTCCTATTGTGAGTAATTTAGCCAGAAGATACATCGCCTACCTCTTGAAATGTGACCTGTAAGGTGTTTTATAAGGTCCTTTGAACTGTGCTGCCTCTGAAGATACGATTATCTATATTTTTCATTTGATTTTGAGTAGTCCTTGGAGAAAGTGTCTAGAACAATGTCAGCGTAATCTGTGTAAAGCAGGGATATGAATGCTTGGAGATAAGAAATGGAGGCAGTAAAAACTAGTAGAATGGACACTCACTAATTACTCAGTAACAACTTTTAGGGCCTCAGATGAGACGCTTCATACAGATTATACTCCCCCAATTTTTTATTGCAGCAGCTTGGTTTTACAAATTAAGCTCATGTGTAGGTTCTACATATGTGCAGTTTCCCCTTTCCTCACATGTATCTACACACCTCTGCCCTCCACCAAATCACCAAGTGTTCTTTACCATTGTCCAGTGGGCTCCGCCACCACTTCACCCCCTCCCCCCATCCCATTTCCTGTTTGTAATCCCAGTTCTGTTACAAGCGTCCACGGGTTGGTTTTGTTTCACATTCCACCTATGAGCGAGGTCATCTGGTATCTGTTTTTCTTATTTTGACTTATTTCCCTTAGCACAATCCCCTCTAGATCCATCCATGTTGATTCAAATGACAGGATTTCGTTTCTTCTATGGGCTGTATAGTATTCCATTGTATATATACCACATCTTCTTTATCCATTTAGTCAACGTTGGACACTTAGGTAGTTTACAATTCTTAGCTATTGTGAATAGGGCTGCAATAAACATGGTTTGCATAAATCTCTGCAGATTAGTGTTTTTGTATCTTTTAGATAAATACCTGCAAGTGGGATAGCGATTATATGGGACCTCCATCTTCAACTTTTTGAGGCATCTCATACTGCTCTCCACAGGGGTTGCATCAGTTTGCACTCCCACCAACAGTGTTAAAAGTGTCCCCTTTTCTCCACATCCTTGCCAACTATATTTTTGACCTAGTAGCCAACCTTTTCCCAGTGAAATGCTTGAGGAAACAGTCTTCTCATCTTTCAGCCTTATTCAACTAGTTTTAATTGTGGTTTTGACCTGAACTTAGTGTGGCTTAATCTTTTCAATGTAGTGAACGGTTGTAGCACACAGATTCTGCTTTTTTTGCTCTGAATAAAGTCTAATTTGAATTTCTGTTTTGTGGACCCACTGCTGTAGCTCCATAGGAACATCTGGTTTACCTCTGGAAATGCTTTTGTTACTGAACTCCTCAAATTCTTGCATCCGTCTTGCTTTTTCGCTCACTATCTTATCTTTATCTTTAAACTTAACTATCACTTTTGTGAGCATATGAATTTTGTTATGAATTAGAGAACAGAATGTACTCTATTTGAACTTTTAGTCCTTGCTAAGTTTTTCTTTCAAATGTATTTTTTTGAATTATAAAAATTAGTAGACCAATATTTGGAAAAGAGGAAGTTATCTGTCTTGTATCTTTAGCACAACGAAGGTTAATAATTTGGTAGGTTTGCTTCTGCATTTTTAAAATATTCTTTAAATTTTTTAGCTTCAGAGTGATTTTACCTTTTGTATGTTACATATAAATTAGATATTGTGTAATTGAATGATTGTTATCGTTGTTGAAGCTGTACGTGTTTTTAATTCTTCAGACTTTGAATTGATAACCTTCCTCCTGATTTCTAGCAGAGAAATAAATGTGACGGCGTTTTTATGGCATTTTGAAAAGAACGTGGACTTGGTAGCTGGAGTGGAGATGGTCGCTTACTCATATAACAAATGGTAAAAGCATACCTATCTTACGTGTGAAATGTGGATAGTGTTTGATTTACTGATTGAAAATAAAATAGGTGCTTGGTAGGTGGAAGCTATTCTTGGTGCCAGTCTTCCTCCTTAAAACTTGTTGCTCTCAGTAGTGTATGAGGATGTCCTTTAACTGGGGCACACGTGTGCGAACTGGGGCGCTTTAATCCCAAACGAACACCAGATCATGTGGAGCACCAGGACAGGTGTATCTGGGACGCCCGTCACCCTGCAACTAAGCCACATCTCGACTACAATATTGGACATATTTTCTTTTTTTAAGTTACATATTTTTCAGGTGAAAAAAATATTTTAATATAAATTTACTTAATTACCAGTAATGTTGACTTGTGGGTTTATTTGAAAGAACCCAGTGTTGTAATTCTCCAATCAAACATAATCTTAAATAGTATCTTAATTTTCTTCCCACAGTGAATTCTTCCAAAAAAACAAACAAATAAAATTAAGCTGTATAATGTCAGTTCATCCCTTCTGAACATAGAGGCATGTTGAAGTTTCTAATGACTCAGAATGTTTGCTATGCCCACATTGCTTTCAGGATCCCCCCATACCACCCCCCACCCTGTGATATTATTCTGATAAATATGTGTGTCATTAATTTTTTATATATAAACCAAGGAGAGCTGATTTTGAAAACAAACAAAAAAACAAGGACTATTAAAGCACCCATTTGTGCCGAGCAGTCTACTTATGCAAAGGATACAGTGGTTTTCCTGGGGGAAATGTGGACATAAGACTTGCTGCTCTCAGTAGTATATGAGGATAGCATAGCAAGGTATATCTTAATGAAAGCAGAAATGTACACAGTAGGAGCACTTAACCTAGACTTGGGGAACTGGGCAAGTTTCTGGCAAGAAGGGACTTCTGAGCTAAGACCTGAAAGATGAGTAATAAGTGTCTAATTTTTCTGCCCTGTATATTAGTATTACTGTATTAATTCAGGCTTGCCACTGCCTATGTTTTTCTAGTTAATATTAGTAAATAGTATTATACCAAGAGACAAGTTATGAGAGGGCTTGATTGCTGTAACTAGCCCCCAGCTTCAAGATCTTAACTGTACATGTATCTGTTACTTGTTTTTCTAAACTTTATAAAATCCCTGTCTGTTCCTGACTTATGTCACATTTTAATATTAGTGATTTTGATAACTTAAGTCTTTCCTGTTTAAAATAGCAAATGAACTTTTAAAGAGTTCAGTCTTCACTTTTTACCCTCAAGTTTTGATGTTTTCAGAGGAAAAGGCCGTAAGAGTCACAATTTTTTTTTTTTTTTTTTAATAAGGAAAGGTATAGGCAAGAATGAAAGTGAGTGAGGAATGAAAGTGAGACAGGCAGGAAAAGAGAGAGGAAGAAGCATTTTATTTATTTTCAGTTGTTCATCACTGGTTGTTTCCCCAGCCCTGGGTCTTGAACCAGGAGGGATCTTGGGGTGTATGTGGATTGCCCCTGGTTTAAACCTGCTAGGCCACAAGGGCACACCTCATAGAAATTTTATATAGTAAAGTGTAAGATTGATTTTCCCAGAAGACTTCTCTGCATTCTTAATAATCCTTAGGTTCTCAAAGGTTGTATGAGTTCTATAAAGGACAGTGAGTTGGTATGTGTGTCTCTGATAACTGCCAAGAATGTAGTTTACTTTGGTTATCGTTTTTACGCCAATGACATTTTCGTTTGTAGAATTTGTAATTTTCATTCTTATGGTGGTGTAATCCCATCTCAAAAGGTAGGGAGAGGAGAGGAAGTGCTTCATCCAGTCATAAAAATTGCAACATAATGCTATGTCTCACAATATTAAGTTACAGTTGAACAGGACTGTAGTGCCTAAGTCAGTGTTCTTGGGGGAGTGGGAAAGTGCTTCCCAGGGAATGTTGGTCAGTGTCAGGAGTCATTTTTGTCACCGCTTGGGGGAGTACTACTGGCATCTAATCAATAGGGCATAGTGCTAGGAAACAGCCTGCAGTGAATGGCTGTGAATGCAGAAAATGGCCCCATGGAATAATACAAAGAATTGTCTGGCCTCAAATGTCGTGCCGAATTTGAGAAACCCTGGCCTAAATGGAATGTAGATTCTTCGATGGTGGGAATGACCAATTTAAGAATGTGATGATTTACACAAGTAATTGTTAAAGAAAAATATGAACAGGAATTACTATGACACATTACTGAAAATAGGTTTTCATGACTTAAGTCATTTGCCCCAGTCCCCAAAGTTTTTTGGTTATTTATGACACTTTGTCAAGTCGTGGCATGGTGCCATCAAAATATTTGTCACTTAAAAATAACTGCAATGACTTTTGTTTTTTGTAAATCAATAGTTTTTTTTCGTGATACATGTAAAATAATACCTTCTAGATAATTATTTCCAAAAACAATGAATCTTGTTAATAAAGCTGGGCAAGACTCCTGCCAGAGCATCATTCACAATAATACTTTTTTAAAACATGACCAAGCAGAAATCACCCTGTAGGGCCCTCATAAAACCAGCTGCCAAGTTAATGACAAGTGCTGCATTGGAGAAAAAGTCGAGTAGATAAGCTGTTTCTTTCACAATGACTGTTGGATGTCACATGGCATCAGTAGCTAAGAGTATGTAAAAGTGCTGACCTTTACCTGTGCATCTTCTTGGATATTCACGGTCACGGTTGGTACACAGAAGCATTCATTCCTAACATTTGCTATTGTTTCGGTATGGACTTCTCAGTGCTGGGTAATATTTTGTTCATGGGAAATCTGATTCAGGAAAATTTAGGTTTTAGTAGTGATCTCGTGAGCTATGATGTAGACTGGGAAAGTGTGTTGGGAGTAGTGAGGATAGAGCACAACTGTTTTTCACAGAAAATCACATTGTTACACCGTGTTCAGCTACAAGCTGCTTTATTTACAGGAAACAGTTTAGTTCTAGACTCTTCTTTCCGGACTCCCTTTTGGCACCTGAGTACCTATGAAATGGGCTTGGGTGTCAGTCCATAGTGTCTTTTAAACTGCCAGTCTTCTTTTCTTTCATATACTTAGTCGAGTTTTAGACTTGATGATATAATTTTATTATGATTTCCAATCTTAATTCAGCGTGGAAGGAAGTAAGAAAATAATGCAATTTGAGTCTCTGAGTATTTCATCTTTAGAACATGCTAAATGAAGAATGTGTGTCAGGGGATTAAGTCTGACCTTGCGCTTCCATATTGCCTTTGCGGGGAAAGATGCCTGCATGAATTGTTGACACGAGAGAAGAAATTACATTTCGATCACTTCTCTATGATCCATTTAATGCCAATAAAAGCTGTTTCCATTCCTTCAAATTATTTGCTTAAAGAGTCATGCTTTAGCTAAATAATTAGTATCCTTAGTAGCTTTGTATTACTTCTGAGTAAAGGTATCACAACTTTTGACCTTGAGATTAAGATACTGGAATGAGTAGTATTCCTACTTTACTAAACCTTGGTAGTTTAACTTATTAGAAGATGTCAAAGAGACTGCTGGGCATATTTGAAAAACTCCATCTAAATGCTACAGTAGGCTATGGCTCGTTCCAGAGCTTAATGAAATTGTGGTTTAGAACCTAGCTTCTAGAATCTCCCTAAATGAAAGATTAATATTTCAGTTATAATGTGTTCTTTGGATAGAGATTTCATGAGAACTCTTCATGATTTTGAAGTTTCTCTTTTATTCATGTATTAGAGGATCATTTGACAGTACTAAGTGGTTACTACTCTTCCTAATGATCTATAAGTCATGAATAAGAAACCTTCTAATTTAGTAGAAATATAATGACGAATCTCATAGATACACAATCTGCAATCCAAGTTACCCATCTTCAAGCTGTTTGTTCTTGTTTGTGTGGATTATGTATGTATGTTTGGTGCAGGTAGGAATGAAGACAAGTAGACAGAAAGGATGAGAGAGGAAGAGAAGCATTTTAGTCATTTTTTATTTCTTTAGTTGTACATGTCGGGTGTTCCCCCGGCCTCGGGCATGAACCTGGGTATATATGGACTGTGCTCGTGACAGAGGCAGATGACCAAACCACTACTCTACTAGGGTATGCCCAGTCTTTATGTTATTAAAGCCATGGAGAGAGAGTCAAATCATTTCTGTCACCGATGCGGTTTTGTTTTTCATTTTATTAAAACTTTTATTTGCATAATTGAAATTTGGATAAGTTTTAAACTTAAAATTGGTGGTTTTCACAGGTGACAAAATGTCCATTAAATGATATGCAGATGATACAAGTTTGAGATACTGTTCCAATACTCATCTTTTTGAAATAAAATGAAGAGGAAGAAAATCTGATGACGTCTTTCAAATCCTTTTTCTGGAGGTCTGGTTAGCCGGAGGTCTCTTTTCTGTGTGGGAACCCCCATCATCTTGTTAGTCTAGAACTCCAGTCATTTCGTGAACCTTGGTCTTTGCTATTGCTCCCTTCCTCTGGCCACTGTTGTGAGGATTTCTAGATCATATTTCTTAATGACACTTTTTTTCATTTCTTTCTGTGGAATATTAGCACCTGGAGGCACAAGAGCGATAATAGATTCCAATTTCAAATTTTATCAAACACATGAAATTTTATTCATAAAAGATTTTTATCTGCTCCCTGCTTTAACTCTTTTTAGAATGTTAGATTTCTCACCTTGTCATACTGTTTACTCTCATCACCATTACCATGTGATGCGAATTAAACCAAACCATTTTTTCATTTAAGATAAATTAAAAATTAAATGATTTAAAAACTAACAATAAGGGCAGTTTTTTCTTTAGAGGTTTGCCTCGGCGTTATTTTATTGTCTTTAATGGTAAAGCCAAAATTGCAATTCAGACCTTTTGTTTTCTCAGCCTGCATCCACTCTTTTGCGCTGTATTGTTTTACAAGGTAAGAAGCCAAACTTTTGACCTTAACTCGATTTCCTGGTTGTTATTAACAGAGATAGTTTGTTCATTTTAAAGCCCTGGAGAGCTGTAAGGATTATCCAGATCTTTTCTTTAGGGAGTATCACACATTTAGGAGACCCGGGAATACTGAGTGCTACCCCGGCGTATCGTTCTGCCCCTCCCAGTAGAGTGTCGCTGTAGAACCTTTTCTGTCTTCATCGCTGGTCATGTTATCACTTAGAATAAATACTAGTCACGTGAATATGTGAAGGAATAAATGTATGAGTTTACTATTCAAGATTTTTTTTTCTTTCAAAATATAAGGAGGACACATCTGTAAGCCATTTGTAATGCCTTTATCTGAGTATCTTAATGTTTTCTGCAAAGAAAAGATATATATCCTTTGGGGATAAAAGAGGGTGCTGTTGTGAAGGTGACATTACCTGGTTTGAAATACTTGGAAACATTGCAAATACTATTTAAACCAAGCTTTTTAAAAGCAGGTATTGTTTGATCTGCCTTTGGCACATTTTCAAAAGCTTCAGTGTGTACTGCTGGCGCAGTGTCTGGACACTGCACTAAGGGACAGAGATGGTGTGTGTGTGTGTGTGTGTGTGTGTGTGTGTGTGTGTGTGTGTGTGTGTGTGTGTCTCGATGTGACAATCTTTAAGTTCAGGGAAAGTAAAACAAAGATACCCTTTCCTTAGATAGTTATTTATGTTTCCCGAGACATTTATTTATTTATAGTAGTGCAGTTTATTTCTATCACTGCAGCCCATAGAGGTTAATTCTATTTCAAACATCTGGCAGGATCCTGCCTGCCAATTGCAGAAGAGAATTATTTGGTCTGTTTTGTAGCCTTCCAACATCTTTCTGTAGTAATTTTCTTGCCTTTCAAAGATTTTTTTCCCCTCTATACGTTGCATTTCATTTTCCTCTCTAATCAAGAGGCCCTCCATTGAAACTCATTTTCAGGAACTTCAGGTTACATAATGACAACCCATTAGAAAAGTCTTAGTATTGGCATCTACACTCTCTACAAACTGCCTAGGTGAGACCCATGCACGCACTCTCCAGGATGACATTTTTGCTGTGTCTGACTGTAGAGCACTATACCTCCAAGAGGCATTTCTAACATAGCAGAAAATGATTTGTGCTAAGCCTATTTTTATAATGTAACGTTTTTGCTAGGGACCATCAGAAATGTTTATCCTTCTCAAATGCAGGAGTCTCTTTAGGATCACTAACCCTAGTCATGTCCCTTGTGGTTAAAGACGTGTCTTTTCTCTTGTCCACTGTGGGAATGACTGGTTTGACCTCAGGGTAGTTTAAGTGACATCTGCATTCACCTTTCCCCCGATGAACTTCCAGGTCTCGGTGGGACAGAGTTAGAAGCAACATTCTGTTGTGTCTCTTGCTGAAAGGTGGGGCTTTCTCTGGACCTTTTGCTTATTATTCTTGCTTTTCCTGATGGTGTGTCTTTAGCCATCAGAGTGCTGTCTCTGCTTCTGTCTACCGGATTGAGGACTGCCTGCCCTTAAAATCCTCCCTCCTCTCTTCCTCCACTTACACATGCGGAGCTGCAGCTTCATGAGAACCAGGACCACATTTCATGACTGTTACTCTTTTGGATCTTGAGCCGCTTTGAAAGCTTTGGACCCACTCTCCTCAAAAGTACATGTACATATGCTTTTGGAAAAAGGCAATTGCAACAGGAAATGTCCCATGGCCATGATTGTTAAAAATAAGCCACACTTAAAAATAAGTTTGATTTATCGTGACTCTTATGAAGATTTCTGCTAGATCAGTTTCTGAGCATAGAACTGTATTCTGTGTCCTATCAAAATAAGTTTGTAGTGGAGTGTGTAGTGAAAGAGAGGATGGATGGAGAGTGTGGTCAAAAGACTTCTGTTTCTCGGATTTAAATGTGTGTGTGTTATTGGAAATTATTTGTTTTTCCTAACCTTTTTTTGTGTAACTCTGTTACTTTCCATTCTTGCCAACTTTCCCTAAAGGTTACATTTAAGGATACTCTTAAAAGATCATGCCACTCAGGTTGCATCTTTAATCTAAATTGTGTTGAAGTAGGTAAATTAAACCCTTTGGCCATTTCAGACGGTTTTAGTAGATCAGCCCACTAAGCTATGGACGGTGCCTTCAGAGTCTTGCTGTGTCTGATTGAGGTTAGCTCCTTCACTCGGGTAAGTAGCATTTCCAACAAGCTTACCCAGTCCCCTGTATAAGCTGGCACTGTAGCTCACTCTTCCTTCCCATCCCTACTCCTCGTGCTGTTTATAAAGTAACCTGGTGGGGAAGGAACAGGGAGCTTATTTCCGTTCTTTGGAAGAGTTATAAATGGATCAGGAGATAGAAACCTATATAGTACAGTGCAATTATATTGTTTACACACAGTAATAATAGAGCACCCAAGATTACCTTTTCTTGAAATCTAATTTCTGTAGCTTGTCTCTTTCTTTATTGAATCTGTTCTTTATTGTACTGAATATAATTAGCTTATAGTTTTAGTATCTAAGAAGTAGTTTTTTCCTTTTGTAATCCTTTTTCACGGTAGATTGCTTTTTGATCATATTCATATTTGTACATATGAATTGTTTTATGAAAGGAATGTTGTAAGGTCATAGGCTTTCTTTTTGGTAGCCATATTTTACAACTTTTAACCTCCTTTCCTATTTTCCTGATTTCTCCCTACTCTCATTATGAAAGTGGAAAAGTGGAAAAGGGTTCGTTTACATATCATTTGGTGACCAAATTTATCAAACGCAATTTTCAAAAACTTATCCTTTGATCCTTATACGTAATATAACCTCCAGATTCCGCATAGCATTTCTGAATAATAAGTGGTGGTGAGAACCTATGGAACTCTTCTTGCGATTATTCAGTATACCAAGCTCTTGTTGTGAATAATGTCAGTTCTCTTTATCTGCCTTATGAAGTAGGTACTGTTTTTTCCTCCCAATTTTTCAACAGAGGAGATATGCTGAGTTAATTTATCCTGGTTATACAACTAACGTGTGACAAAGATGATATGTTAGCCAGCTTGGGCTGTTACCACAAAACATAATGATCTGGATAATTTAAACAATAGTAATTTATTTCTCACTGTTTTGGAGACTGGAAGTACAAGATCAAGGTGCCAGCAGGGTTGGTGTTTCGTGAAGTCTATGTCCTTATCTTGCAGATGGCTACCTTCTCACTGTGTCATAATGTAACCTGTGTATTCAGTACTGCCTGCAAGTTCGTGAACAGAGGACTCAAGCTCTGAAGTGTCTCTAAGGGCACTGATCCCATTGTCAGGGCCTCACTGTCATGACCTCCACTAAACCTCATTACTTCCCAAGGAGCCTATCTCTAATTGCCATCATCTTGGGGCTTAGAGTTTTAACAATTTTAGAGGGGTCAACATTCAGTCAGCCGATTCAGACAATGTCGGCCACTTCCAGTTCTGCATAACTTGGGATCTTACTCTCTGCTTCAATAATTTAGAAGCTCTCTGACCCAGGTTATTCAGTAAATACGATAAAATGTAGGCCAGTTGGCCAGCAGTAGAAAATTCTTGGATTATGTGTGATGTACTCCTTTAATATAATAGATGTTACACAACTCTTCAAAAACCATGGAAAATAAGGGTAAGAATAAGTAAGAAAAGTCATCTCTGATCTCACTCCCTGGAGAACTCCTGCCATTATTACCATATAAGCATTTCTTTTCCCTGGTCCTTCTCCATAGGAGGAGGGAGCAACCCAAGTTGTTTACATATTGACATTTATATGGTTTATGGTTTTGTCTCCTACTTTTTTCCCTTCTAGTGCCTCACGAACATTTCCCCATGCCATTTATAGTTTTAAGAGCACTCTAAATGATTTCTGTCCTGGAGAAAACAAATGGAGAACTGCTCAGGTGACTCTATATGCGCTGCGTGTGGGAGTAGTCGAGATCGGGTGCCCGTCTCACTGAGGGAGAAAGTCCAAGTAATCAGTTGGGAAGGTTGGATGGATGAGGTCAGGACATCCCTTTACAGTGTGTGCCAGTGTCTGCGCGACACCTGCCCCCCATGAACACCCAGTGAGCCATCTGTACTGAAGGTAAATTTTTAAAATTGCCGTGGAGGAGAATGAAGAGAGCTCACTGGGCAACCACACTGAAGGAGGCGTCTTTTGGAAGATGGCATCACCATAATGTCCTCAGGCTCCTAGCTCAGACGATGCTCAGTAAGCGATTTCAGAAAGAAAAGTTTTGTTTGTTCACTGCAAGCGGACCCTCCAAAAGGATCCTTTGTTTTGGGATCCTTGTTCGGTTTTGAATATTTAGTGCTCATCACTGGTGCACATTTGTACTTTTTGAACAATTAGAGTACGAGTTGATAGCAATTTCTTACAGGATGAAGCCCTTAATTCATTTTGGTAGCCCTTTATTCTTTTTTCTTGTTGAGGAGGGAGTTAGATAATTTGTTCAGACTGGTTTAGAACAGGTACGTGGCCTGGGCCAGGGTAAAGATATCAAAAATCAAACAATTAAATCAATAAAGATGCTTCCTCCCTCCCTCCCATCCATGTTTCTTCCTTTTCTCCCTTTTAAAAAAAAAATGCACAGAACCATTTTGTACTTGGTTTACTGTAAAAAAAACAAAACAGATTTACAGGAGAGTTAAATCAAGTATGATTACTATATTACAGGCTTGTCTTCTGTTCCTCAAAAAATTGCACAATGGTTTTCCTTTGAAAACTCACACAAAAACTTTGTTAAGGTTAAATACTAGGAAAAGTCTTAACTGCTTTAATATCTGATTATATTTTCCCTTCAGTTAATACAGAAGACCATGTTCCCTTTTTGCCTTGTTGGAATGCTGAGAGTCAAATTTGTATATTTTAATAAAAATAACTGGCTTATTTCACTTTATTCAAATCTTTGCCTCACCTTGAGTTTCTATTTTCTATACTTTCCCTAGTTCTGAATTTCACTGATTATTTTATGTGTTTTAATGCAAGCTGCTTCAGGTTCTTTGTGAATATGCTGAGGTGGAAGAGATTCATTTCTCCCTCCCTCAATTTGTGCGTGCATGAGTACGTGTGTGTGTGTTTGTGTGTATGTAATACTCTGAGCACCTACCTTTGTGTCAGCATTAACCTAGTACCTGATACATAGATGCGACAGATGTGTTATCTGCCCTCATGAAAGCACATCTTGCATAGTTGAAAAATGCACTGTTGTAAATCCAGTGTTTCTTACTGTTTTTGTAATACTCTTAATTGTAGCACGATTTAGCATTGATCAGCAAGTTAATAATTGAGAATTCTTCATAGTGATGGGTCTAGATGGTGCGAACCGTCTAGGTGAATTGATTTTGTTGGTATAAGCAGATCCCAAATGACATACAGTTAATTTTAATTTAGTAATTGCTCTCTATCCTCTTATGGGCATGTGTTTTCATGAACAAAGTCACAAATCTGTGTATGTTTAAAATTTTATAGCTTCAAATAGGATCTCTGGACTGTATGTTTCATGATTTGGTTAAGAAGATAACTATTAATTTGTTACAGGATATACATGTTATTGGCTATGGAAAAAACTATTAGAAAACTTTTAAAGCTATGGTTATGGATACTTATTATTGTTACTATTTGAATTCTTTTAAAAATCATCCATATGCTTTGTTAAATTTTACATATATTTCATAACAGGTAAAATTGAATAATATGGTGGCTATATGGATATTCATTATATTATCATTATATGTTCATTCATATATTATATACTATATGTTTTATTATTTGACATCACTATATGCTTTTTAGGATAATGAATTCACACTTCAGTCTGTGTGTATTTCACACCACACCAACCACAAGAATGCTAGTTTCCTTTACCACTCATTTTTTTAAAAATCTTTTTTCTTTCAGGACAAGAAAAGAACATAATTTATCACATTAGATACTTATTTCAAAAGAAACTCAGGAGAGTACAATTTATTGGATATTTCTAAAACTTCAGAATGAATATAGTAGAATATATAAAAATTTATAAGATTGTAAGATTGAGTCACAATTCCTTAATTTGAAAAGTTAAAAATTGGAATTATCAAGAAGAATAAGATAGCTAAAAAGAAAAAACTCAGCATGATGAAAGTAAAATTCAAAAGTTTTGGATAGCATTATCTTTCCAAATTAAACACTATCAGTAACAACTAGAGAGGATAAAATTTTAAGCACACAGGGTCTGGGCATGAAAGATAAATTTGAATCTTGATTCTGACATTTATATACTATGTAGCTTTAGGCAGATTTCTTAGCTTTGGTTTTCTCATCAATGAAATGGGGATAATAAAATCTATATCATAGGCTTATGTTAAATAAGGTAATATATGCCAAGTTCTTGAATAGGACCCATGGAACAATCACAAAGCAAAGAAACTAAAGAGGTAATCAAAAGTCTCCCTAAAAATAAAAACCCAGGACCAGATGACTCTTCCATTGAGTTTCACCAAACCTTACAGAAGAATTAATACAGTCTACTCAGACATGAGGCCAAGATCACACTGATACCAAAAGCTAAGAAAGACATTACCAAAAAAAGAAAATTACAGACCAGTATCTCTAATGAACAGATGAATAGGTCTAATTGACCTGTTTTTTTGAGTGGAATTTCTTTACACTTTACATAGCATCTTTTAGCATTTTCTGTACAACTGGTTTTGTGGTGATAAATTCCACAAACTTCTGCTTATTGGAAAAGCATTTCTTCAGTTCTGAATGATGGTCTCACAGGATATAGTATTCCAGATTGAACATTCTTTTCTTTCAGTCTTTTGAATATATCATGCCATTCCCTCCTGACCTGCAGTTGGGAACTGCGCTGACAGTCTTATTGGGACTCCTTTGTCTGCGACTTGTTTTTCCTCTGGATGCTTTTAAGATATTTTTTGTTTATCTTGTATTTTGACCTTTTAATGACAGTATGTCTAGGTGTACTTCTGCTTGGTTTTCTTCTATTAGGGATTCTGAGCTTCCTGGATCTGAAGACTTGCTTCATTCTTCAGGTTAGGGAATCTCTCATCTGTTATTTCTTCAAGTTCTTTAGGTTAACGTCTTTATCTCTTTATTCTTTGTTGTTCTTTGTTTCTTTGGCATCTGTTTTGATCTGCTTCATTTCTCCTCTCTTTTGTTGTTCGCTTTTTCTTGCTCTGTTGTTTTCTTGATTTCTGAGTGTATCTATCACTGTTGTCCTAAATTCATCCCCTGGCAGCTTGCAGAGACGTCTGCTGTGTTCAGGTCTCCCCTGGGTTTTTGACTGGACCCATCACTTCACGTATATTTCTCTGTCATCGCTCTTTTTGGCATTTTGTTTATTTCTGTGGATTAGGTTTTCCTCCACTAATGGGTATTGTGTAGGGTATTGACTTGTGCTGAGTAAGCCTGGATCTTGGTTTGTACACTGGGATTTCTTGAGTTTTGTGGTGTCGCCGCTGGTTGGATTTGTTCATGTTCTTATGTGGGCCCTTCTGTTGCTGCCTCACAGTTCTGTCTGTGGGGTTGGAGTTCGTGAGGGACGCAGAACCTTCCCCCAGGGTCCCAGCTCCCTCCAGCCATGATCACCTTGCGGTTGGCAGTTAGGCTGCAGTTTCACCGACACCCACAAGGTGGCGAGTAGGTAGCATCGAGGGATTCCCCCTCTGGGAGCCGGTCTTACTTCTGCCCGAAGGCAATATGGGGTGGGTAGGGGTGGGTGATTCCCCTCACCGCCTTCCGTTTATGGCAGTGCCCAGCGTAATTTTCTCGCTGGGTGGGCCTCCTGTTCAAACAACTAGAGCATTAGTGCCTTTTCAGCCCTGCCCCTAGACCCTCTGCCCCAGCTCCTTGGGCACGCTCGCTCCACTGCTCTTGCGATTCCTGGGAGGACCGGTTCTTCCCACAGTTCCCCCACCTCCCCCCCCAACCCTGGCTGGAATCCCAGCTGAGTCTTACGTGTATCTCTGAACCCAGACGCTCCCCATCCCCTTTGTTGTTGCCATTGCTGCTGTGTCTCTACTGCGTCAGTGCCTGCTTGTCCTCAGTGCATGTTTCCGCAAAACCGGTGAGTTTCTAGTTGCTCTGTGGGGAGGACGTGAGTCTCGCTCCTGCTAGGTTGCCATCTTGGCCAGGTACGTTAAAACCTCTCCAGAAAGCCCTGTTTCCATTCATTTTCAAAGCTCTTACTAGTTTGGAGTGAAATAGAGTGAGAGACCTCCCCCCACCCCACCCCCAATTCCTTTATCTCTCCTGCTGTACATTCAGAAATTATTTGTCAGAACTCATAAACACTTCAGAGAAGAAATTAAACCACCCAGGTTAAATGAACTTGTAAAAAGTATTTCTGTGAAATTGACAGTATTTTTATTTCTTTTAAAATAAATTAGTTTTTCTGTATAGTAGAAAAGCTATTGAACAATTTTTTGTGAAAAATTGAAAATTTTGTTACTCAAATCCTTAAGCAGTCAGCAGGGGTGGCCTTAATAGATGCATTAATTGAAAGAAAAAACAACACAACACAGAATGATCCATGTTACAGGCTGGCTGAAGAGAATATGAGAGTTTTAATACATGTGTACTCTCCCTAGTTCTCAGTGCCCAGAGTAGGCTCTCTTTGCATTCTATTTTTCAAATGCACATTCTGTTTGCTTAAATCTACATCTGCTACTAGCTTTGAGCATTGCCTGAAACGTATGTGCGGCTTGGCAGAAAGTCTGAACCGAAGAGGAAAGCACAGAATAGTTGGTCTTGTTAAATACTGGGGCGGCTTTCTGAAGCCCTAGCCTGGTCATCTTCAGTGGTTCCCTAAGGTGCTACTGGGAAAGAGTGATCTGAACAAAGTAGTCTTGGAAAAGTCTCGAAGAGTGATGTAGTTTCACTGCTTTAGGAGTTTGATGAGCTCTTTGTAATAATTACAGATTGACACTGAAACATCCATGAAGGTGTATGTATCACTTAAAATTATTACTGGTGGTGAAAAAGTGTCAGTTAATTTAGTGACCAGACACACATAAACTGTGGTTTCTGAAACCCTAGAAATTATACATCTCTGTTGAAATATGCATATTGTGCTTTATTGATTTAGAAGTCATTTGCCCTTTATCGATAAAACAGTGAAATTTTGTAAGAGGGTAGGTGCCTGCGCTTAGGAGTCAGAGAGTCTGAAGTCAGAGTGAGTCCTGCCACTTGACAATCTGTGGTAAACAACCTTTCTAAAAGGATTTCAATAATTGCGGTTAGCTCGTGAGAGTTATCGTGAGAAATAAAGTCTGATAGCATATGTGGACCATTTAGCAGGAAGTCTGACATAATAAGTGCTCACCAAGTGCTGGTTTCTTTCCTGGCGCTTAGCTCTGCCCCTTCGCTGCAGGCTACGTCTATGGGTAATTGTAGTATAATTTTAGCATAATACATTTTAAAATAAATGGATTTATTTGATAGAATAGTAAATCATTAAATAAGCCAGGGCATCCATTAAATTGTCTTTAATTTTTAAAATTTAAATTAGGTTACTTTGTCCTTTAAGAGTTCTTTAGTAAGGCATTTACAACAGTTTTTTTTTTAATCTTTCAGACGGATCTGTAGACAAAGTTTAGAGTATGTCACAGCTTTAACATTCTACTTTCAGCTCATCCCTCCTTAGCCAGCTGTGGCAGTTCTTTGTTCCTGACTTCTGGTGAGAAATGGTCTTTCACAAGGGCTTCACTTAAAATCATAAAATTTAAAAAAAAAAAAAAAAAAAAAAAGATTTTTAAAAGAGTAAGGAATTGAAGGTGAAAGGAATGTTGGTTAATACCACAGAACTGAAATGCTTCTCATCCATTGTCCTTCCCAGTGATTTTCAGGAGAACTCAAATCTCAGATTCTTGTTTGGTTGTTTGCCAGCATAACCACAGATAGAGCATTTAAGTCGAAGCCAACATATTATTTTCACTGTTTTCATATTTGGAGATAAAACAAGAGAAAACCCAACAAATGTGGTGGGTTTTGAAAGGAATAGTTATTGGGCAGCCTGCCTCAGTTAAGACAGTTTTAGCTCTAGGCAATTTAAAATTGACTGTTTTGCAAAGAGGATATCTGGAAAAAGTGACTATGGACGCATTGGTGCCAAACTTGGAGCAGCTATTCAGTGTTGTAAACCAGCCTCTCCTTTCCTTGGGAGGAGAGGCTTAGCCAATCGTAGAGGTGGAAGAGCTTTCTACAACTTCAGCTCCATTTTTATAATTCTTCCACTTTCTGTAGCATCACCTCAGTTGCATCTAAGTGTAACTTTTGTATTAGTCATCTGAGCTGGCATAGAAGAATAGAAGTCTTTGAAATTCTTTTGCTGTTCACTCTTCTCAATAGAGTATTTGCTTTTTAATCTAACAATGTTTAGATGGTTTTCCCCTAAACTTTATACTCTACGCAATTCTGAGCTCTTTGGTTGCATATTCTACTTTTTAAAATAGTCCTTATCCAATTTTCTCCTTGCTGTTTATTTTTGGGAAATTCCCCAGGAAAATTTAACCATAACTCAGAAGTGACTGTCATGGATCAAAATTTGCTGCTTGAGCTTCTGTTAAATATAAGAGCATTAGAACAAAAATGGAAGTGTGTCTAACCGTGGACCAGCTCTGCCTGAATTTCCAGCAAATTCTTGTTTGCTTTTTCATTGCTCTGCATTCACTGGGCAATAAGTTATGACATTTTAATACCCAGAAGCCTCGTTTTTTCTTTCCTTTTGTTTCTTTTGCTGTGACTCTCCTTATTCTGAGGTGTGAGGCACTCTCTAGATAGCCTGAGCCTTCCCTCTGTCTAGCCACATCTCTCACACCGTCCCATTAAAACCCCAGCCCAGCACTGCGGCCAAGCGGGGCCAGGAAACAGAACTAACTCCCACTTCCCGGAGTCTGGGGGGCTGGACACATCTCAGTGTCACAATGTCACAGCCGCTTCCAGGTAATAAGTCCCCCAGTGTCGTAGCCAAAGGGGTCTCTAGTGCCTGTCTCACCTAGCCCTCCCCAGTATACCTCCTCTCCAGCCCCGGCTCCCAGGAGACTGACATAGCCACGAAAGCAGTGATGTTTGTCTGGAATGGCCGTCGCTGCTTTCCTGTGTGAAAAATACTTGCATGCCACTCTCCCAATGTGTGTCGTGTCTCTGCCTTAGGTCGGAGGGGCAAATCGTGGCAGTTGGTGTGGCGGGTGAGGTCAGTTGATTGATGGTGGCTGCTGGGAGTTTGGTTTTGAGACATTTCAGGGGGACAGTGCATTTCTTATTCTTAGGCTTACCAGGGCACTTCGGCAGGATGGGGTTTTGCACTCTTTGAAACTTGGGTTGGAGGAGGAGGAGGGAAGACTGAGTGAAGAGGGACTAACTGGGTCATGTGTCTCAGCCAACAGTAGAACAAGGTCAGAGATCTCAACTCTGCAGAGAAAGTAATTCACTTGCTGGTCTCCTGTTTGCCTTAGATACGATAGGAAAAATGCCGCTTAAAAACTTATCGACTCCGTTACCTCTTCAGACTGTCTTTATGGAGCCTCACGAGGGTCGTTCTGGTGAGGACTGGGCCTCGTTTACCCCACTTTGTCTTTCAAGAGCTCTAGCACCTCATCCTCCTTGTCAAGGATCACTCGCAAGTGCGTCTACATCCTCTCTTCCTCTGCGTGATGCCCCGATGAGGACATTCCTTTTCCCTCCAGTTGTGTTTTTTAATTTTTTAAATTGGGGGTGGCTTAGTTCAAACTGAGAGAGAAAATATCTGGAAATTTCACATAGAATACGTCTAGCACATTCTTTTTGTATAGTAATGAAATTGCAGAGCATTGGGCAGGTTCAAAACAACTCCAGTAATTCACCTGTCATTGTTCGTAGCCTTTATCTTTTTCGTCATCCGTAGTATTTAGGTTAAAGCTGCGCGGCATCTTGTGTGTCATCATATTCCAAGTTGTAGAAGAAAGTGGAGGGTAACTCCCCAATAATATAGAAGCGCTCTCTCCACTCCTCAACCTCCAGGCGTAGATCCCTGTAACTCCTCGGGCTGACAGGGCTCACCATCTCCTATAGTCTCTTCCCTACCCAAGAGAAGCACTTCATTTTGTTTCTCTTTATCCTTGTCCAAAGAGGGCTGCAAGGCTGGTAAGATTGGATGAAGGAATTCAAGGATTTGCTACCAGTCTGGACTTTTTCCTCTCAGACGATTATATTCAGGCTTCCTAGGGGAGAGACTAGTAAGACTGTGCTTCCCTGCCGTAGTTTATAGGAACATGGCTCCTTGTGATTAGCGCATCCAGTGAACAATGTGGAGTCATTCGACTGGGACCAGCTCTCAGATCTTTCCAGAGTTGGTGAAGCTCAGCATCAGAGAAGGATCATTAAGACACAAGATGCCCCAATGAGAGGGGTCTGAGAGCTGGCGTGGGAATCTAGATCTCTAGGTTCCACGTCTTTTCTGCTGTTGCAAGTTGGGAGCATCTAACTTCTGCTTATATATAACAGACTTGTATATTAACAGATACTTTCAAGTAGTGATTTATTAAAAATCATTTTTATAAACTTGTGTTTGTATTGGCAGTTACTTGCTATTATTTCCCATCTGCTCTACTCTGTGCCTTTAAAATAAACAGCAAATTTATTTCTGACTCCTGCTTTACTTGTATATTGGGACTTTTCATTTGATTAAATTCCATTATCCAAATCAGTGATTTTGGTTTTAAAAAATTAAGGAGTTTTAAAGCAGAACAGAGCAGTGGTTCTTCCCCACATTTATGTGGTTGATATGAATCTATTAAACTAAGTGGGAGAGAGGGGTCTCTTAGATGCTAGAGAGACAAAGTTATAAAAGATAGTTGATATAAGACTGTCAGTATTAATTTTTTTTTACTACTTCTTGAGGCTATCATCTATATCAAAGGAAAAACGAAAAAAGAAAAAAACTACATAATTCTTGAGTAGTTGATGAGTTGACTGCCATCTTTTATTATGAGACGTGTAACTCTCCCTCAGAATGAGCAAATTTATGATTTCTTTGCCTAGTACCAAATATTGAAAAATAAGACCACGTCCACCTGAGGAAGGTTCTCTTATATTTTATGATCCTGAGTCTTGTTTACTTTGTAAAACCAGAGCACTATAACCAAGGGAAAGGTAGACATATAACTTTACTTTTGCTAAAACTCAGCTACTAGTTTCAAAAATAAAATAGATTCTTAGTTATGCAGTTATATTTACTCAGTATGGTCATGTACTCATTATAGTAGAAATAACTTGGATGTTATGCTGACTCTATTACTTTTTCTTGTGTTACGTATTTACTACTCAGATTAGATTGCTTTTTTAAGAAACTATATTGCCAGTTTTTACCTATTTTTCTATTCATACTGCTTTAGTTAAAATATAAATTACAGTAATTAATTTGATAAAAGCAAAAGTCATTTAACGTTTTCATTTCATATATGGTGATTAAGACATAGCCATTTTAATGAAAAAATAGTGTCTTAATACAAAGGAACACACAGACAAGTCTTTCAAATTTAGTGTTTGCAGCAGGGGGCACCAGATGAAGGCAAAAATGAATTCTTGTATTTTAAATCAGTTACAGCCTGTATCTTGTTCATATTTAAATAACGCACTTGTTAAATGTTTCTCCATTAGTGTTCTTGAAGGTTTTAACTTCTCAGTTCTAAAAACTGTGTTGAAGAGGACATTGATAGCTATTCTCACTTATTATTCAAATAACTTTTCACTTATTAATTCAAATAAAGCTTCTTACAACCAGTTTAGTAATAACATGAAATGTTTCTTAAATATGTACTATTTTTAGTTTTCAAAAGGGGCGTGGAAACTTCATTTAATAAATCCTTGTCTAGAACAAGGCATTATTACTCTGTTTAATTCCTTTTCTAAAGACTGTGAACCTTTAAAAAGGATAGCCCCCAATGATCTGAAATACTTTGAACGCTTAATTTTGTTTTCTTTATATGTGGTCTGAATGCATTTTAAATCTGGAAACCCATCCCCTTCATTAACGGGTTTTTCCTTTATCCCTCTCCTTCCCATTCCTACAGTCCAGTATCAGATGGAAATGATGCGGAGTCTTCGCCATGTCAACATCGACCATCTCCACGTGGGCTGGTACCAGTCCACGTACTATGGCTCATTCGTCACCCGGGCCCTCCTGGACTCGCAGTTCAGTTACCAGCATGCCATTGAAGAATCTGTCGTTCTCATTTACGGTAGGGTAGGAGGTTCCTTTGTTATTCTTTTCTTCCCTAATATTATTACTACTATTTTTGCTTTCTGTCTTTTTGCCTCACAGAGCAGCCTGGCAGGCCTTCTCAAGTAAATACCAACTCTGTTTCTGCAGCAGCCTCAGCAGCAGCTAAGTCTAGACAGGGTTTCCTTCTTTCTGTTTATTTTTCTTGCTATCAGAGCCCTGATGTGTACATTTTGGAATGCTGGAGTAGCTGCTTCATTTTTATTCCTCCATCTCCCCTCCCTCCTTTGAAAGGGGCTGGTGGAACTCGACCAGATGTCTAACAAACCCCGATTGCTAGAGTGTCTGGCTCTGTACGTGACTGGCCAATCATGACACAGTGTGCCAAGTTTTTTTATACCTCTGACAGCAGTGTACAAAACCTGGACTGTTTCTTAGCACAAAGATTTTTTTCTTTTCGGCCTATTTAATGGTGTTTCCTCAAGCTCTCCAGACCAGATGTTCTGTGCTGTATCAGAACTGTAGGCAATTTAACAGCTTTATAGCCTTCCCCCTCCCCAAACACTCACAGTTTGCCATATCTGGCAGACTTGCATATAGTTTCCAGCTGAGAAGTAAATGTAACGTCCTGAGTATCTGTCAGAAAAAATACTAATGAATACGATCAATCTTATGAGCTGCCCCCAAATTGTTTCAGTATGTTAACAATTGGATTACAGTAAAGAACAAGTTGTTAAAGTATACTTATATTGGCTGGAAACATTGCGTCATCAGACCTTGATGAATTTTCCACTTGTTTCAATCTATTTTGGTTTTCATTTTATCACCTATTGCTAAAAGTTTCACTGTGTTAAGTTTCAGAAAACATGAATGTTAACACAGGTTTTAGGCGAATATTGGCATGCCGGAGCCGTTATCAGGCAGCAGGCGCTAAGCTCCCGACTCAGGCAGTGTTTAAGCAGTCAGTTTTGACAAAATTCGTTTCTCTGAAACTAAAAAGACACTTTGGTGATAGCACTTTAACTTGACTAGTTTTGTTTTTAGAATCTGTTATGACGAAGACATTTGAGCAATGATTATTAGGATGGATAAGCTTTGTTTGCAGGGCTATTCTTTTTAAATTAATTGAAAACGACACAGGCACCTGCAGTGAATTTTGATGTTTAATATTCACTAGCATTTTCCATCGATTTCTGCGAGATGTCTGTAAGAGGTGGAGGACATTTGCTTTATTTACGTTCATCAAGATGACTGACTTTAGGTGAGGAACTGATTTGAAAATAACCATTTTGACTTCTAATTTTACTTTGGGAAAGAAGTTATTCAACCAATTATAAGTAGGATGACAGGTTCCCGTATTTTTGCTTTTATTTGATATGTTGATTTTAATCTGCTTCAAATTTTATTACGGTTATTTATTTTGATCTCTGTTTTGCAAAGATTTATACCATAAATATCACAGTGTACATAGAACCAACATCATTCACGCACTGGGAGTGACAAAATTTGTAGTTGTTTCTTTTTCTTTTCCTTATTTCAGATCCCATAAAAACTGCCCAAGGGTCTCTCTCGTTGAAGGCATACAGACTGACTCCTAAACTGATGGAAGTTTGTAAAGAGAAGGATTTTTCTCCTGAAGCGTAAGTGTTTGGGGGGGGGCCTATGAGGGTGTGTGGTAAAGGTTGGGATATTTTTCTTTTCAGATTTTAGGTTGCCACATTTATGGAATCCTCGGCAGTGGTGTAGTAATGCTTTTACCATGTGGACGGTGGACGTTTTCTGCATGGCCGAGTGCCACTTGATTTCTCCCTTTCTGTGTTTAAACTGTTCTTTATGGAGTGTCTCATCTGTTGTTCAGTTAGAGTAGGGATTAATTAGCTACTAGACTTGAAGAAATCAATGATTAAATAAAGGGATATGAACGAGTGATTGGCTGCTGTCACATCGTAAGTGCTCGGTTGTGGGAGAATGACTGTGAGCTATCTTACTTTCTGAACTCCTGTTTCTGGGGTTGAGGAGCTAATGGGAAAGATCCAGCCATTTTAGGATGAAGTAAGGAATATGACTTACTGAATTATCTTATGAGTGACAAGTATGTAGCGAATTTACAAAAGCAAATATTTTACAATCTTCCATAATGGCACCTGGAGTGTTTACATTCATTTTTTTGTCTTTTAAACACTCAGAATTCTTTCATTTTCTGTTAATTGTAGGAATTTATATTTCTTATTAAATCAGTTAATGGCTTCAAGTTCATTTACTACAGACAGTTCATTGCTAGTTTTCCATTTGGCTCCTAAAGAAATTAAGGTGCAAGGAATTTAAAAGAAGAGCTGGTTCATGAGCAGTCCCTGGGTATGGTCCTTCCGGCTAAACTCTGAGAAACTGCATTCTCGTTCTCTGAGAATGTGGAATGAGCATGTGGAATATTCTGTGAGTGTTCTGCTAGTTAAGTTGAGTAGGCTTTCAAAAGGAGCTCTTCCAAGAACTAGACTATTTCTCTTTTCTAGCTATTTGCTTTATTTTAAATGTTTTAAATGTGGATTATCTAGAACCACTTTCCTGTAACCTTTGCTTTATAACACCAATGAAGTTTTTGGAAGATCCCTATTCACAAAGAAAAGAACAGTTTCTTTTGCCAAGAATCTTACATTCTGGGCTTATAGCTCAAATTCCAGTCATTTTCAAAGTTATTCAAATCACTTAACTTACGCTTCTCTGTAAAGTTCTAGTGTCCCGTTCCCCCCCCCCCCCCCCCCCCGCCCCCGCTTTTGAACAGTGTTGATGAAACAAGGACCCTGGAGAGGGCCTGCAATTAGGGAAGATGGATGAAATGGTCAGTGTAACACTTACTTCTCACCGCCAGACTGACGTGTTTTTAACATGCTTCACAGATTGAAAAAGGCAAGTATCACCTTTGAGTACATGTTTGAAGAAGTGCCGATAGTAATTAAAAACTCACATCTGATCAACGTCCTGATGTGGGAGCTTGAGAAGAAGTCAGCGGTGGCAGATAAGCATGAATTGCTCAGTCTTGCTAGCAGGTAAGTGGCCCTGCCTAATGCGAAGCCCCTTTTATCATGTTCTGTAAAGGATCCTTGTGCTTGACTTTAGCCTATCAAACAAGAAAAAAATTTACTAACGCACATTTGGAGGTTACTGAGACAGATGTAACAACATGTAGTACTTGTCCAGCCTGCTAAGATGCCAGGAAAAATGCCAGCCTGATAACGGGAAACAGTGTGTGAATACTAATAGCTCCTTTTCTAGCAGCCCTTCCGCTGCTGCCTTTGTCGTTTCACTTTTGCTTCGATATGGTCAGTGCCCCAGGGAGTGCTTTTACTTGGCTCAACTTTCCGGTGGCTTAGGGTGTTATGTCTCCTGGATATTTAATAATGCTGAAGAGAAAACCGAAAATAGTTCTTTGGTGTACTGGTGGCACATACCCTTGTTCAGGTGCAGACTCTGTTAGTAAACTTTCAATTTGGATTTTCTACTAAAATTAGAATTTTCTGAACTTGATGCTGACTTTTGACAATGACGACACAATTTCCTCCAGTGTGACTGCTATAGCTATCTGATATCTAGGTCAACAGAAATACTTATTATTTATTTTATTGGAAAGTTGCTGACTGGGGTGTCTTCCAAACAGATTGTTTGCTTTTTATTGAATTAAGGTATTGTGACGCTCCCTGGTGGCTCAAGCACTAAACCTGTAGCTGGGGTGTAGACCTTCTAAAGCTTCAGGACCTGCGTTCTCCACCTAGGGTCAGGGAAAAAGGACCAAACACAACCAAATAAATAAATAAATAAAAATGCTTCCTTCTCTCCTTCCTTCAGAATGCTGCTCCCTCTCTAAAAGTCATCTATATTTCTTTTGTCCTCATCTGTTACTCTTAATAATATGAACGGAATCATGCATACAGCTCCTTAAAGCTTGAAGCTTTAAGCTTAAAGCCCTTGAAGCTGGGGTTAGTGATTGTGTGTGGAAGAGGGCAAACAGCAGACCTGTAGAAGGAAATGAAATGGATAAAGTAGGAAAGTAGTCGATATGTGTTTAGTCAGTATGTGTTGGTTGAATGACTAAAAGAAACAAGGTGTGTGTGTTTGCTGAATGGCTAAAAGAAACAAAGTGTGTTTTCTTGAGTAACCATTTTGGCGAGGAAGCTCAGCTATCAGGCTTCTAGATATCTCCTGTGGGGATTGAACAGAAGAGCATAGACTCTGAACCTCTTTGATCAGCATGAGCAAGATAAACCCACAAGGGCCAGAGAGCCCAGTGGGGCACTCCATGCTCTAGTACGGGTGGGACAGTGCTTGAAATGCCACCTTCCCTTCCGTGGCCTGAATTCATCACACAGGCTGCTGGAAAGCATTTACAGGGGAGATTGAAATTGGACGGTAAACAGTGCTCAGTGATACAGCCAGGTTGCAAGGCTTATTTGGTACTAAAGAGTGTACTGTTAGACTGCAAACATTTTCATAATAGTTATTTAATTTGTTTCTTTTAGAAGGTCATATTTTTCTTTATTGCTTTTGCAAATGCACTCGGCACACCTGTATTTAAAGCATTGAGGAAAGAACTTTTTTCAGCATGCAAGGTTAAAATTTGATGTATTAAGTATCTAGTTATACAGTAACTTTAAATTTACTATGTAAAAGCTTTTGCTTATATAATTTATGTCTTTACCTTTCCCAAGCTTCCTTTATCGAGCATACAAAATAAATATGACCCTCCTGCGCTCTCACATCGCCAGTGAATTGGTCTGTAATGTCTGTGTGTCCAAAGCAGCATTTGTAATAGCCAAGAAAATGTTCCCAGTTCGCCATAGCAACTAAGATCTAGACAAATATTTTATTACGGTTTTTATCTTCTTTATTTTAAGTGAAATAGGAAGAGCGGCCCTATGCTTTCCATGTAAAGTGATTTAAAGGGCACATTGGTGTTCCTGTTGAGAGTAAAAAATGAAGCAACCTTGAAACCGTGCTTATGCTAATGGACTATTACACTGACCCACATGGGTAGTACGATTTTAAAAGACTGAAAGACCTTTGCACATCGCACATTTTAATTTCTAGCATTAGTAGTGTGATTATGGTAATCAGGCTAGTTGCCATAGATTTTTTTTTTTTTTCCTACAAAACAACATCAGAAATCATTTTTAAGCAGCTCCTTAAACATTTTGCTTGGCTTTGCTTTCCACAACCCATATGTGTGTACCACCAGTTCTTTGATTTACCTGATAAATGTGTTCTGTGCTGTGACTGAAACACACTCCCTTCCCTTTCATTTAATACATTCTAATTTTTTATTTTAATTGTAATAGATGGAAGTTCTAGTAGTGGTTATTTCATAACATCCTTTCATTAATTTTTAAAAATGTATTACACAAACCAGCTTTTCACCCATGAAGAAACAATTGTTTTTATTTCTTCTTTTAAAGAGAATAAATTAAGGTTGGGCATCATACACTAAGGATAATAAGGAACAACTGATACTGTAGCCAGAGCAGACTTATCACTGCATGTCTTGGCTCACATCTGTTTAAGTTATCTATTTAAGGTTCTTTGTTTCCTTGGCAATAAAAGAAAAGGCTCTGTTATTGAGACTTATAACAATAATGCTCTGTTTCAGTATTGTAGTTGAACTCGTACTGAAAGGATCCCTGTGAAATTGCTCTTGGTATTGGACCTGATTTCCTATGAATGCTGTCTGTGAGATATGTATTATTGTTAATTCCTTTTGCCCTTTAAGGTATATACTGTACAGATGTTTGAGTATTTCTGAAGCGCATTCTCATGTAATATATATGTTATAAAATATTTAAAGTCCACATATCTGTGCTTATGTTCTTCTGCTTTAATCTCGTGGACCTACAACTCACAATATGAGTACTTTAAGTTCTCTCTCTCATGGTGGAGCGGGAGGATCTGTTCTCGTCATCCCTTTCTTGTTGCTGAAGTCACTGTTCACAGTCTCTAAAACGTGAGGCCTGGGAACCCATGGTCGCTCTCTCTCTGCATGACCGTTGCATTCCTTTCTGTCACTGCTTCCCCACCCCAATCAGCCAGTCCTAGGATTCGTGAAGATCTTTCCCTTCTCTGAATTCCTTTTGCATTCAATAACAAATTATTTAACAACTAATGTGTGTGTAATCAAGACATTTTTCTCTAAAACAGCTCTTTGAACCTCAGCTCTTCCATTACTGTGAAAGAATCTGTATCTCCCCTCCCTGTCCCTGAGCCTTTGCAGGACCTCACTGTGTTTTTCTCAGTCCTCCCTCAGATACCTGCGGTTCATCTATTTTGATTCTGTTCTCTTACCTGTGTTGACTTGTTTTTCTCATTTAAAATGGAAAATATTCCGCTCTAGAAGAATGGAAAGAAAAATGCAGTGAAACACCCATAAGCTTTTACCCTAGTTCACCAGTGATCTGTCTTGCCACATTTGTACCCGCTCTATCTCTCTTTGTCCAGAACTGTGATTTTTTTCTGAACCATTTGAAGGTAATTTGCAGACATGACTCTTAACCCCTAAAACCTCATCTCTTAAGAATAAGGACACTTAAACATGTTTGTCTCCCTTATCTTTTAAAAAAGGAAAGTTGCAGAAAGAACATCTTCTGACCTCATGCCATTATTAACTCTCCTTTCACCTTTTGTTTTATTTTCTCCTCTTTTATAGCCGAACTTCTTCAGAGACTGGTCCACCTGTCACAGTCTATACTCTCATCCATTCATTCCCCACTCATCCTCAGCACTGTGCGGTGTTCTGTCTCACTTTGTATCATCAGAGCACAGGAAAGTCACAGATGATTTCTTCCTCACTGTATCACTGGGTGTTGCATACTCTAAACATTTATCACTGTTGATCAACCTTTCCTGAAGTTCTTTCTTTCCTTGGAGTCTACAAAAGTTCAGCTCTTTTTGAGTGACTTCTCGTTCTCCACAGTAAGCTTGCTTCTGCTCATCCTTAAATCACATTTTTTTCCTCGGGGTCTGTCTTTTCCCTTGTACACATTCCTGGAATGATATCATCCCAGGATGAAATCTTTGGCTACCTAAAGCCTGGACCTCATTATTTCTTTTCCTGATTTCTTTCACAGTCTCCTAACTTCCTGCTTTTAACCTTTTCTGCTTTCATTGTAGTGATCTTACTAAATGCAAATTGTACGATCATGTTACTCCTTTATAAAATATTTGGCTGGTTCCCCATTGTCCCTATAGTAGACTCCAAAAGAGTCCTAGCTTCCAAGTCTCTGTACCGTGACTGTTGTCCACTTCTTTGGTTTCGTTCCTCTCTTCCTACCGCATCTGGACTCTTCCCCTTGCTCCCGGAGTATTGTGTTGCATACTGTCCTTCAAATGCATCACACTCAACACGCCAGTGTCTCTCCACCTTCAGTACCTGCGGTGTCCCTTCCCACCGTGTCACCAGCTCCTCTTCAGAAACCCAGCATTCTACTGTCACATAACCTGGAAAGTCTCTTTTGATTCTGCCAAATGGTTTTTTATGCTTCTGTCGTACCATCTATTAATTACAACCACCCTTTTGCTGTATTTATCTGTTTGTGTTCTTCTCTTCTCAGTAGAATGTGTTGAATGTAACATCTTCAGTATAGTTTAACCTTTAGCACCCAACTGAGTGACTGACAATGTAAGGTATTCAGAAATTGTGTGTGGAAAGAATGCAGGTGAGAAGATACAGTATTATTAATTTTTAATCCTGAAGTCATTTGGAAAGCTAGGTGACTGTGTAATCAGTGGGTCTGGACATTTGATTGACTACTGGAGGGAAAAGGTGATTTTTAATTCTTTACTTTGTACATTTGGCCCAAACAATTATGGGTAAATTAAAAATCAAACTATTAATAAATTAGAAAAGATAAATTAGAAAAAATTAGAAAATTCTTAATCTGGTTTTGAAAGAAGCGCTTGATTCCTAGACAGGTGGAGCAATTAGAACATCACTGGGCCGTGATGATGTAAGTAGCATCAGACCTGGGTTTAGTCAGATACACATCAGTTCTCTCTTCTTTCCAGCATTTTGGAGGCAAATCTTTCCAACTTTCTTTAGGTTATAGATGCAGTCCATGTAGAATCCATATTTTAGCTGGATCTAGTTTCATTCATTCCCAGTATTCCCACTTTGTTTCCTGCTCAGCCTTCCCTTTCTCTTTAAACGTTTTAACCAACCAGCTGCCATGTGCCAGCTGCTTGAGCCAGGAAACTGGGAGGTACCCTTTAATTCCTCTCAGTTCTGTTCACTTTTTTCCACGCTCACTGCCACCATCCTCGTCCAAGGCACCGCTGATTCTGGAATACCACAGAAGAGTCTTGTGTGTATGTGTGTAGTTTTGAAAACAGAGATAAAAGTCACATGGCATAATTATTACCATTTTTCATATATTCGCAGTATTTTGCAACCATTGCCACTAATTCCAGAACATATTTATTGCCCCCAATAGAAACTCCATACCCATTAAGCAGTCACTCAATCGCTCATCCTTTTTGCCTGTTCTTAACATTTCATATCAATGCAACCATGTAGTAAGTGGCTTTTTGTATCTTGCTTTTTTCACTTTGTGTAATCACTTTGTTCTTTTTTGACACAACAGTATTCTTTTGTATGGATGTACATGCGTAGTTGATGTGTCCATTCATTCTTGGATAGGCATTTGGGTATTTCCTCCCACTTTTTGATTATTAGGTTGATTTGGAAACTAATTTACAGTTATTTGCAGAATTCTACTATGTTTTAAAAGTTTGCGTTTATTATTTATTCTAACAACATCATTTGTTTTTCCCCTTTTTGATTTGCCTCACTTCTCCTCATACCCCATACTGAGGAGAAGCATTTTTGCAGAACAAGTTGCCACCCTTCTTTAGGAAGAAATGTTACCTCCCTTTAACCATACAACTCTTTTAACATACATGTGCAAGTTCTCTTGTGATCATGTTTTCACTTCTCTTGAATGTATGTATCCCACAGTGTCTGCATCATTTTATATTCCTGCTGTAATATACATGTTCCAATCTCTCCGTCTTCTCTGCTGTTCCACAGTCGCCTCTTAACTAAACCACTGATATCTACGCTGGTCTACTCTCTGCTTAACAGCTGTGGTTACTTACAAATTTCAGACAAACATTACAAATATGTACAAGTCCAAGGCACCATCCACGTTGGCGTTTGAGGGATGTCACTCACACAGCCTGGCTGTGAGGTGTGTGTTGTGCAACTAAAGCCTTCCCGTTGTGCTGTATGACCTTCCTAACCTTTCACTGTGCTCCAGGCCTCCTTGCCCAGCTAATGCCTGTAGCACTTGAGCTTTCTTCATCCTATTTTGCATGGCTGATTCCTTTTTTAATCTTTTCCTTTTAGCTTGTCATCTGCTCAAAGGGATATTCTGACCATACACTCTCTTTTGTTTGCTTGTTTTTCCTTCCCCCTGCCCCGGTTCTCTGGAACCATGGTCCTTGGGCTTTCTATGATCTGCACTCCTTAGCTACTCAGCTGCAGCAGTGCACCTGTGACCATACTGTCATAAAGTGTCACCTCTGCCTTCCCTGTGCTTCCTCCCAGAGCTCCACCTCCAATCAGTTGTGGTGAGCTCACGATGGTAGAGACCGTGAATGCCTCATTCATTCTTGTCTGTCTCTGCGACTGCAGAGTTATAACATAATATTTGTGTAGTGACTATCTATTTGAAATGAGTGAATACTACTTGTCAGCTAGTTATTTTTAGAGAACACGTGGAGTAGCAGACTTCACTGTCACGGGAGATGGTTGCAGGCAGAAGTCAACGAGTGGTGGTCACTGTACTGACCGATAGCATCCTATCAGAAGAGCCAGCCAGCGAGCTGCAGTAAACATTGCTAGAGAGGAAAGGAAGTGTGAAAAGTGAACGATGCATTCTAGGAAGAGCAAGAGAAGGAGCCCTCTCCTTCTCAGTCTGGGTTTGCAGTTTACTGTTGCTGCTCTTTTAGAACTTGCTAGATAGAGGAATCACGTGCCGGATGTCAGTCTGTTTGCAAGGTTCATGGCTCTTTCAAAACTGATTTAAGTGTTTTGGATCACGGTTGGTGGGTGGGGTCGAGGGCAAGTCAAGGAAAAGGTTCAGGACACTGAGTTTAGATTAAGCACGGTATTGAGAGCATTTACATCTGAGCTATCCTGCTAAGTATGTTTAGCAGTGTGCTCTGACAGTAGCAGATGATCTGTTTCGGATACCTTTCCAGTAGCCGTTGGGGGTATGATCGAGAAAGTTTAATATCAAGCCGACTCAGATTCTTTCCTGTCCTTGCTCTTATATGTCTGTGGGCTCATTCTTTTAGCAAATGGCAGATCGCTTTCATATCTCAGAACTGCTCGAAGCAGTGGCAGAGCCAAGACTTTAAAGTATGATATGTCGGCGTGTCTGCTTCCGTTTCAGCAGTCACCTGGGGAAGAGCCTGCAGTTGCTGATGGAGCGAGTGGACGAGATGAGCCAGGACACGGTGAAGCACAGCACGTACCTGAGGAACTGCAGCAAGCAGCAGCAGCAGAGGCACCAGGTTGGTGTCGCGGGGGCTGCGCGCTCCTAGGATGACGCTGCTTTGAGTCACGTCCACCATGGTTTCAATGATCTGTGCTAAGACATCAGCTGATAGCTAGTAGCCCTGTCATATCTGAAGGCTGCTCTTACGTGGCGTCCTCATGTAGCATTTACAAGCTGTGCTTAAAAATACATACTAAGCTCAGATTGTAATGCCAAGGTTATGCAAATAAGAGATACATTTATTGAGAAAATCAGAGGCAAAGAGATGTTAGAGGGTCACAGCTCATTTCTTTACTAACTGTAATTGGTATGGTAGTGGCTCACGGCAGCATAGTTAGCAATCTTCAGTTCATTTACAAAACCGAGCAATTGTGATTAACAGCAAGCAGTTTTGATAGGAAATAATAGACCAACTGCTGTGAAATAGATAGTATAATACAGATAAAAACCCTAGAATTACCTGAAGATTCTCATATGCACATACATGCTGCTGTGGCCACTTAACCTTTTCTTCGTTAGAGTTGCTGAAGGCCCACATGATTTTTACAGTTCCTGGATATTGTTTTTGGACTTTATTGCTCTGAAATGTTCTTAGCATTTGATTCATAGATAAGATTGGATTCTAGAATATTTCTCTGCAGAAGTGTTTGTATAGGGCTGCCCTCTGTACACTAAAATATACTTTAAACTAGGTGTTAGTAAATATAGGATTCTAATAGCTGCTCATTGGTTCTGAGGGTAATGTATTTAAAATATTTTTAATGTCAGAGTTGTATGTTTAGTGAGATTTAAAATATTTTGTTTCTACTAAGAATTTTAAAAAGATCTATAAAGTATCTTTTTTTGTGTTTTTAACTGAAAAGATGGTGATGAAGTGGGTGACTATGAAAATCTCTGATAAACTGAAACAAATAAAACCCAGTTCCCTTCTGCTGATTATTCCTTTTAGGTAAAGGGCTCAACCTGGGGTATCAAATAGAAAATGTGTTCCCTGTGAGACATTTGATTTGTAAACCATTCTTACATGTGTTTGCAGATTTTTAATATGTCTGAAAGTTTCATTTGTCATTTATTTTTCACAGTACCATTCGTATCCTTTTTAGATTTGATTCACTTCTACTCTTATATCCCATGGTGAGTAAAGGAGTCTTTGCAAAACAAGTTACCCCCCCTTCTTTAGGAAGAACTGTCATCTCTCTTGATTTCTGCAGAAATTAAGACCTTAAATTTTTTTTTCCAGCTCACCATGGTTTCTCATTACACGACCTTTAAAGAATTTGTGTAGGCTGCTATTCTTTGCTATTCCAAGTTGTCTTAACTTTTGGCTCTTGATTATAATTTACACATTTGTAGTTAATCTGTGCTTCTTTCTGTATGTCCCTCCCTACCTTCTCTTCAGAGATAGGAATCCCAGTTTGAAAGTTTTTGAAGCACTGAGCTAATTATTCACTCTTTGTTTTGAAGTTAAAGCACCGATGATTATCTCTTGCTCAGGACAGTAATGATAATAATGGCTATTGCAATAGCAGTAGTAACGGTGTAGGTATAATTATGCCCTCTTCAGTCTTACTGTTATTATAGATCAGTAGGGCTAAAGTTGGAAGAATTCCCCAATATTGTTGTTCATTACTTAGTCATTAAAGTGAAGATGAACCAGACGAGTGTCTGTCCTTCAGCCATGAAAAGTATAGGTGTTTCCTTTCACTCACTAAGCAAGAACTTCTTTGAATTCTGAGCCCATTTTCTCATAGAACCTGTTTTGTTTTTCTAGATTATTAGTGATAGATTCTTAGAGCTCAAAATGCCACTCTAATTTATAACAAAGGGGTTCTCTTTTACTGCCACCGTAGTCGTAGTTAGGTTGTTAGGTGCAACACTGACCAGGGGTTATCATTTATCATTCGAGACTGGAATTCAGAACAGTGAGGTGGCCTAAGAAAGGGAGGCCTTGTTTCCCCGAAGTGGGACAGAACGAAATGATTTCTGTCTGGATGTCAGTACCAGCAGCGCCGCCAGCAGGAGAACATGCAGCGCCAGAGCCGAGGCGAGCCGCCACTGCCCGAGGAGGACCTGTCCAAGCTCTTTAAACCGCCGCAGCCCCCCGCCAGGATGGACTCTCTGCTCATTGCAGGTAACAAGCTGATGCTGGGAATGGCTTCCCAGTTCTTGAGAAGCACAAGACCGTGAAGGATTTCCAGACAGAAAAAATGCTTCATACTGGCTAGTGTGTGTAAAAAGGCTATTTTAATCATTTAAAAATAGCCATGCTTATCTAAAATGACGAGTTAAAGCCCTGCACCTGTAACTGCTGAAATTTAGGGATTTGTCAGTCTTCGTTATTTCCGAGGTCCTGAGGTGCTTCACTCTGTTTCACTAAAAGTTTCTGAGATGGCATTGCAGATGTCTTGAAATGGAAGGGTTTTATTTGAGTCAGCTTTCATGGGAATCATGAAAAAAATGTTTACACGTCTCAGAATGCAAAACGATTGTTCAGCATTTGGACCCTCACTTTTCATGTTCTATCCTAGCGCTGAACCCCAGTGTGTGTGGTGTTTAAATTGAATTGCATTTTCTGGCTTAAAGAAAAATATTTCCCTTACCTTGACTTAATTTATAGCTCAACGTGAATCTAATTCTGAATAGACTTTCTGGGGATGCTTAAACTGCTCTTAGTGGAGGAGATTTTGTGTCCTATTCCAGAATGCGATTTTGAATATATAATATTCATGCCCTTCATTTAGTTATAACAACCTTATTTCTGCTTAAATGTTGTTAAATATTGTTCGTTTCAGGCAGTTGCCTTTGAGAGATTGTTAAAGTGAAAATCCTACTCCAAAGCTGATCTGCCATAATTTCTCAGTTCTGTTGGTGTATTTTTAGTGTGTGGGGTGTGTGTGTGTGTGTGTGTGTGTGTGTGTGTGTGTGTGTGTGTTTATGTATTTAAATTATGTTAAAACTTTCTAGTACACATATAAATTAAATTTGAGAAACTGACACATTTTGTACAGAATTAACTTTCTTATATTTTTAAAAAACCATGTAACTTACATCAGATCAGATCGTTAGTTGTTAAGACCTAAAAAAAAAACAGTTGATGGAGCCCTTTTTTCAGATGGCCTCTGCTTCTGTCTGGCTCGGGGAAGGAACCCTTACACAAACTGAAAACTCCTTGTTCTTGTCTGGGTCAGGGCACTGGGTTAATTTGCAGTTGTACGATATACAGTCTCCTTTCTTCTGACTTAGGAGAGCCAGTGCTGTCTTTTTATTTGTCTTGGCAGTGTTGGTCTGATTTGTATAGTCAATACATTTTGATCAGCAACTAGTATGTACTTAAAACCTTTCAAAAAGCTGTAGGTTTTTTTCTTTTCATCATGTAGTGAAAAGTGGAAGCTAATTTTCAAAAGAATTTACATTCTTTATTAGCCCTTATGGAAAAATAAAATTGATTCTTTTTGTTGAGGGGAGTGGTTTCAATATATTCATTAAACTTGAGGAATCTTTTAGTATCTGTTACCTCGTATGACAAAAAACATTTGAAGTTGTATAATTCTTTTCATTATGCCATTTGCTTTTCTATCATTAAATTCTTGTCAAATTAACATTTTTATTTTTTAATATGCAATGATAATTATAAACTTGATTTAAAACACTGTGATTCTATATTTTGTTGGTATTTTTGTTTGGTGTTTTAGGTCATTTCTGATTTCTGGAATTATGATTCTTTTTCTCACTTTCCCAAATACACAGGTCAAATTAACACTTACTGCCAGAACATCAAGGAATTCACTGCCCAAAACCTAGGCAAACTTTTTATGGCCCAGGCTCTTCAAGAATACAACAACTAAGAAAAGGAAGTTTCCAGAAAAGGAGTTAACATGAACTCTTCTGTTCACTTTGGGGCAACACGTGGAAGAAATATATTTGCATATTGAAAAGTCTTTCTAGCTACTAATAAAATAAAAATCAAACTATCTTGACTGCTTGCTCCTTTGGTTTTAGCTTATTTTTGTTTGCTTTTACCCATTTATTTTCTAAAGACAACTGGTTTGACTAGAATCTTCACCAGGATCAGACCTCTAGGCCCCGTCGCCTTTGCTGCCTCTGCGGTGCCGCATTCCCCCTCCTGACCTTGAGGTCCCGGCACCATATGTGAATTCTTACTCTTCATCTCTCCTTTAAATGAGACCTGGAAGCCCAGGTCCCCTTGTCTCCAGTCCTTGGATTGCTTGGCGTGCTTCCCACGGGTTCGCCTTTTCATTCTTCAGGTGGGGGGCGTTGACCAGTAATTTTAAAAAATCACTTTCTATGAAAATGGAATTTATTCTATGTATAGATTTTTATTTAGGACTTCATGTCTATCTTTTCCATACTATGAAATACCATTCTGTTAACAGCAAGTTTTGTGAGGAAAGAATTGCGAGAAAATTTTTTTAACATTGGGGAAAATGTAAAAATGTTTAATATAAAATTTGTATTCGAAAGATTATCAGAGATCTCGATCTTTCGCTAACACTGGATCAGTGACATCTGCCAGCAACTGGTAGAAGAGTGCCTGTGAGACTCATGTGACTTCACCTGAACACATGACCCGCAGGAGCATGGGCAAATGGAGTGGATAAAAGATAAGGAGAAGTACTTGGGTAAACAAGATTGTTTTGAAGGCACCACTGGGGTTTTGGAGCCAGACAGCCAGATTCTCACTTCAGCCTTAGACAAGTTACTTGATCTCCCTGAGCCTTACTCTCCTCGTCCAGATGAGATAAGGGGACAAGTGTACTGCCCTGCAGAGTGGGTATGATGAGTGTTAAAGTTCATTGGAGATTAGGATAGTAAGTACATAGAAGGGATGGTCAGTATGTAGCAGGCATTCCGTGTGTTATGATGAGGGATTACACTAGGCGCTGAATTCAGCATAGAGGATTGCTGAGTTTTTGCTTGTATAAAGCTCAGGCCTTTGAATGGTCTAGTATCCAAGTACTTGGTTACACGTGAAATTACATTCTTAGGATAAATTCCTAGGCATGGACTTGCCAAAGGTTATATAAAATTGTGAGATTTTTTGCCTTTAAGAAAGGCTATATTATACACCCACCCATGGTGATTCCTTGTGAATCAATGCATGTTTGAATATGACTGTTAGGCAGAGGGGAGATTACAATAAAGCTGCTCGTGGTCCCTCCCTCTGTGGATTATATAATATTGGTGTTCTCTCTCCCATCCTTGAAGTATCAAAGAGCAAAATAAAAGGAAGGAAAAATAAATTTTAAAAAGCCTTAATTACTTAATGGTATAAGATTAATAGAATTCAATTATTTTTTTAAAAGTGTGGGTTTTTTGCCCCTTAAATTTTATGTGATTCTTTAGATACCCCTAACTCAGAGCAATACATGAGTACATAGGGGAAGATTTCAGTAGTTTTTGAGTTAGGAATTACTGTAGTGGGAAAAACTGTTTAGGAAAACATATCGATGTATGTCAGTATGTAGTGTTAGGGAATAGCTTCTGTTAACATTTGATTTGAGTGCTCCATTCTGACATTTTCAGGAACATACACGTGGTTCATCTTCTATAAATATTTGCAGTTTCCTCAAGTTGAAATGAGAAAAGCTCATAAACTGAGTACCAGATCTAATAAATCATTCACTTTCCCAAGAACAAAAAAGACAGAAAAGGGTAGCATGTTTATCTAATGGAAAATTAAATATTTTCCATTCATTTTTGTAAAACATGAGTGATGAAGTAAGCATATTTAACTCCATACTCAGTGTTAATTGCTTTGTAAAGTTCTGGATGCACCATTATCCTAATTGAAAAATACCTGAGAAAATTTATCTTTTACCTGTCCAAAATACATAAAAATAACATCTATTTTGGGGCACTTGGAAATGGAGATAGGCTTATTTGAAGTTAGCCTAATGGAGCTTAGTTTGATTTCTCATTTACAGCATCAAAATATTTAAATTTTATGCTTTACATGTTTTTTGGTAACATTCTTTAGAAAACCTATTGAACTTCACTTTCAAACCATCTTAGCATTGAACTCTGATATAAATATCAGAACGTTTTGAAATAACGTAAGTTGTCATTTTTATAGTAAGCATTTCCCATTCAAGTTAAGTATATTATATGCCATGGATCAATTGTCTCTCTTACTGAATATCTATTTCTATGACAGTTCTAGGAAAGGGGTATGAGGGCTTAAAGGGTGATACTAAACTGGGGTCAAACCAAATGGCTAGAGGACTTATTTTAGAAGATGACTCAAGTCCTATAGAAAGCATGATTTAAGTCTTCTTCTCTAAAGTGTTTGATTCTATTTCAACAGAGGATCCTTTCCTTATTTGGGATCTGTGGAAGGAGTAACAGAAGTTGTTAGAGAAATAATGAAGGAAAGGATGGAGATGTAGGCCTAGCAATATTGACAGAGGTGAGGGAATAGCTGTGGATGGTTTCTGCATTCCATAGCCTGAGTGCTGCAGGGGAAGAGTTAGAACTTGCTGTTGGTGCTGACTCCCAAATTGGAGTCTGAACCTCTCTGGGTGGGTTTTAACAAGTCTTGGTAACCTCAGTTTTGCAAGTGTCCAATGATTGGTTTTGTTTCATGCGTTTGTTTTGTCATTTCACATTCCACCTATGAATGAGGTCATCCGGTCCCCATCTTTCTTCTTTTGACTTACTCCACTTGGCATCATCCCCTCTAGGTCCATCCATGTTGATTCAAATGTCAGGATTTCAACTCTTCTAAGGTCTGTGTAGTATTCCATTGTATATGTATATGTATATGTATATGTACCACATCTTTATCTACTCATCTAACTTTGGTCACTTAGGTAGTTTCCAGTTCTTAGCTATCGTGACTCGGGCTACATGAATTTGGGGGCACGTAGCTCTCTGCAGATAAGTGTTTTTGTATCTTTCAGGTAAATACCCAGAAGTGGGATGGCAGGATCATATGGGATTTCCATCTTCCACTTTTTGAGGAGTCTTTACACTTTTCCATAGAGGTTGCACCAATTTACACTTCCACCAACAGTGTAAAAGTGTTCCTTTTTCTCCACATCCTCAGCATTTGTTATTTCTAAACCTTTTTATAATAGCCAGTCTCTCAGGTGTAAGGTGATACCACATTGTTTTAATTTGCATTTCCCTGATAGCAAGTAGGAATATCTTTTCATGTGCCTGTTGGCCATCTGTATATCCTCCTCAGAAAAATGTCTTTCCAACTCCTCTTCCCATTTTTGATTGAATTACCTGTTTTCCCTGTTACTGAGTTCTATGAGTTCTTTGTATTTTAGATATTAAGCCCTCAGAAATATGAAATGCAAATATCTTCTTCCAGTTAGTAGTTTGCCTTTCGGTTTTGGTGATGTTTTATTTCACTGTGAAGAAGCTTTTTAGTTTGATGTAATCCAGTTATTTATATTTCTTTTTGTTTCCCTCGATGCTGGAGTTGAGTTCCTGAAGACCTCTGCGGCTGGGATCATGGAAATTCTTTCCTATGAAGTCTTCCAAGAATTTTACGGTTTCCAATCTTGTAGCCTAGTCTCTAGTCCATTTTGAGTGAGTGTGTTAGAGAATGATCTAGCTTCGTTCTTTTGTTATGTGGCTGTCCAGCTATCCCATTTATTGAAAGGACTTTCTCCATTGTATGTTTTTGGCACCTTTGTCGTAGATGAAGTGACTGTAAGTGAGTTGGTCATTTTCTGCTGATTCAGTTCTGTTGCACTGGTCTGCCTGTTACTATTCCAGTATGGTATTTTTTTCATCACAATTACTTTGTAGCATACTTAAGTGTCTGGGAGTATAATTCCTGCTGATTTGTTCTTTTTTTCTTATAATTGCTTTCGCTATTTGAGGTCTTTTGTTGTTCCATACGAATATTAAGATTTTTTTTTTTTTTGGGGGGGGAATCTATTTCCTGGAAATAAGCGCATGGGATTTTAATGGGGATTGCATTAAATATATGTTGCTTTAGGTAAGATGATCATTTTAATGATGTGATTCTTCCCAACCACGACCACAGAATGTCTTTTCATCTGTTTGTGTCCTCCTCTGTTGCTCTAAAGATGGACTTGTAGTTTTCATTGTACAGATCCTTCACCTCCTTTGTTAGGTATTTTCCAAGACATTTGATTCTTTTTACTTCTATTTTAAATGGTGTGGTTTTCTTCATTTCATTTTCTTTTAGTGTGATGTTTGCATATAAGAATGTGACCAGTTTTTGTGCATTGAGTTTTGTAGCCTGCTAGTTTACTTTATTCGTTGATTAGTTCTGATAGTTTTTTGATACAGTTTTTAGTGTTTTCAATATAAAATCATGTCATCTGTAAATAATGAAAGTTTTATACTTCCTGCTTTCCAATTTGGATTCCTTTTCTTTTTCTTCCCTTATTGCTCTGGCCAAGACTTCCAGTATGATGTTAATTAGCAGTGGCGAGAATGGACAGCCTTGCCTAGTTCCTGACCTTAGAGGAAATGCTTTCAATTTTTCGACATTGACTATGATGTTGACTGTGGTTTGTTGTGTATGGCCTTTATTATGTTGAGCTGTGTGCCTTCCATCTCCATTTTCTGCAGGCTTTTTATCATAGTTGGGTGTTGACTTGTCAAAAGCTTTCTCTGACCTATTGATAGGATCTTGTGATTTTTCTCCTTGCTCTTGTTGACATGGTGTATTACATTAATACATTTACAGATGTTTAACCATGGTCATGATGGATGGACTTTTTGATGCAACGTTGGAATCAGTTTGCTAATATTTTGTTGAGAATTTTGGCATCTATGTTCATTAGAAATATTGGTCTATAATTTTCTTTTTGGTGATATCTCTAAGCTTTTGGTATCAGGGTGATATTAGCCTCATAGAAAATATTTGGGAGTATTCCCTGTTCTTCAGTATTTGGGAAGAATTTGGGAAGAATAGGTATTAATTCTTCTCTGAAGATTTGGTAAAAATCACTAGATAAGTCATCTGGTCCAGGGCTTTTATTTTGGCAGTCATTTGATTACGTCTTTGGTTTCATTGCTTGTTGAATGTTCTATTCAGGTTTTCCATTTCTTCCCAGTTCAGTCTTGGTAGACTGTACTTTTCTAGAAATTTGTCCATGTCATCAAAGTTGTCCACTTTGTGACATAGAGGCAACCCATTTTTAATCTTTTCATTGACTCACTGGCATGCAGCCTAGCAGTGATGCAGCTTCAGAATCTTAATAAGTAAGTATTCCTTGGAACCTTCGTGAGTTAAGGGGATGGTCAGTGGGTGCTGAACCCATGCTTCTAGCATTTGTTTGAAGTACTTTTCAGTGGGCTGCAGGTATTTCTTTTCCATTTGCATCCTTCCCCTCCCAGAAAAAAGTTAGAAAATTCGAATCCACTGATGGTCTGTCAAGAAAGGTAAAAGTGGCCTTTGCATTTAATCCAAAATTTATTGTTTTGACATTTGGGCCAAAGTGAAGGACTTTAACAATAACGTTAAGACTCAATGCAGGGCGGGCCATTTCCAAGTGTCCTTATTTAAAATTGAGTTTATTGCAGTTGAACAGTATTCTTACTGCCTCTGGCATTTGTGTCAACCTTAAGAGGTAAACTCAGGTGTCACTTCTGTTTCCTTCACTGATTTTTTTTCCATTGATCTTTTTCCAGGGCATAGCCCTTTCTGGCATCTTCCATCTTCCTCTGTGGACATGGAGGCAAAGGATTTGTTTAACTTGCAGCAGTGTTTACTGCTTCTGACGGTAAATGGTCCTTACCTTGTCTTCTTGGACCGTAGTCTGTCTTGCCAGTATTTTACTTTGTATGTATTGGAAACAGTTCTTATTTTGTCAAATCCCCTGGGCAGTCTTTCCCCACCTTTGTTTATCTTGTCATTTGGCTTTGATTTGCTTAACTCCTTCCTAGATTAACTCTGCCTATACTTCTTTAGTTTTGATTCTTGTCCTTCTCCAATTTGAGGTTTTAAAATTGCATTTCATTTTTAAAAAGTCATAAAGATTTTCGTTTTTCCCTGATCTAATCACACATTTCTGAATGGCATAATTCTCCAGTCAGGCAGAATAGTGTCCCAATAACCTCATCTCCTAGATCACAATAGTGAGGTCTGTTTTTCTCTTTGGTGCATGCAGCTCCCATTATTGCTAATGAAAGGTCTTCATGTGCATTAAGGGGAAACTAGACCTCTAATGAGATACGGTAAGGAATTGCAGCTGATGATTTCTACTTCTAGCCCACTGTACTATAACAGAAACGCACTCTGGAGGCAGTGGGCCAAAGAAATACAAAAATGCATGTACTGCCTACATAAAATACATAGTTTCATCTTAATAGATGGACAGTATTGTTTTGGCCTATAGTCTGCTACTCCATACCAGCCTGAGGGTATTGCTGTTATCGAGCAGAACCACCCAGATACTTGAAGAAAATTATGAATAGACTAATTTCATTGCATTTGAAACAATTCTAGAATGATCTACATTCATGCATTTTTTGACAATTCACAAATGTATGTCCATATATGTCTATATATATATACATATTTTTTTTCTTTCCTCCCTCTCTTAGAATGGGAAAGAAATGCAAGTACGTTATGAAGCCATTGCACATGGTACTGAGACTACTGAGGGGTATGAATGACCCGGTTCCTACTCAGGAGCGGTGAAACCCCCAACGTCAGAAAGGTAGTGATGAACTGTAGTTACCGAGTTAACACGCAGTAGAACTGGCAGTAGAGATTCACCCCATTCCCTAAAAGCACTGTCCTAATGGTAAGCTCCCACTATCCATATTTGTCGTTGGACCTGAGTTCACATTTCACCTCATCAGTGGCCCTTTTCTGATAAACAAGGATTGAGGTGAAGGGATTCCAGCGTCCACTTAGATTTATTTCCTGAGACATTGAGAGAATATCCTGAGATACTGAGAGAATATCTAGCTTCTGTTACTCATCTTAGCATGCAGAGCTGAGAGGCAGAGAAGAGCATAGAAGCAGAGAGCAACAAAAATGGAAGACTGCTTCTGGGTTCCCAATACTTAGATTTGCTATTTTCAGCCTTGTTTGAGGTCAGCATTTACTCCTGCCCTCCGTCTCACAAAAACACATTTGAATCTTTTAATGCAGCCTTTTTTTTTTTCCCTCCAAATTGATGTTGGTTTCTGTTGCTTTCAAACTCAAAAATATGTAACCCAATTCAGGTATGTGCCAAGGCTTGCTTGTTTGCTGTTCGGTTTTAAGAGATTTGAGAAGGGGCAGCCTTAAGAAGTAACAGGAGAATAAGTTATTTTGCATATATATGAATAGAATTGTAGAGCAAGTGGGAACCTCACCCCACTGCTTGGCCACTACCAACACACATTTACAGATGTGGCAATATTATTTCCAAAATAGCCTAGATCGCCCATTCTGCCTTTATATTTTATCTCAGTCTTTCTGCCCCTTAACTGCTGAGCCTTTGTATTCGAGATGCTCTCTGATGCACGGTAGAGGGGAGTTTTGTTCTTTGCAGTGGGTGGAGCACAAAGACTTCACACTCTCCTGAAGGAATGAGGAGCTAGGGGCTAATTAAAAACCTCTTGCATCTCCCCATCACCCCAACTGTTCAGCTGGGGAGTGGATGCAAGAGGTGAGCTTTTGCTGCTTTGCTGGAGATTGGTGGTGGATATTCTAAATCGGATCTGAGATGAAAACATTTCAAGCAAACAAAATTAAGCTAGATTCTTTTGACAGTGAAGTATTTCTGTAGAAATGCAGATGTCAGTTTTATTAAAGTACGAATTAGCATTGGAAAAGGAAGACTTTTCCTTTGTGTGTGTTGAAGAGTTGCTCCTGACAGAACTCTTGAGAAAAAAGAAAAAAACAAACAAAACCATCACTCACCTTGGCCGCCACCTTCTAAACTTAGGATGAAAGGGTAGGTGGTCATTCCCTCCCACTCGCCAAAGAGTGGAAGGAGGAGAACTGGAGCATTTTATTAGGAACAATTACATTTGCATGCGTGATGTTCATGTCATTCTGTTCATGCTTCTGTGAATGCACAAATGTACACAGCTTCGGAAATCATCTGGGGTAGGAGAGGGAGAAAGGGAAGGTGTTGATTTTGCATTTTGATGAAGCCCTGATGTGGCAAATCTCATGACAATCTCCCATCTTGTAACAACGGACTATAACGATGGGCTTGCTGAGGCGCTGCTGAAAGTGATAGAGGCTGGTGGTGCAAATCCTCGTGGATTCTGAATGCATGCAGTGTTACAGTGCAGCAGTAAATCATTACTCCCGACTTAAAGCACATTTGGGCAAAGAGATGGTCTTTCTTCTGATGCTTGTATGCACTGATACCTTTTACCTCTAGGAAGAAAAGACCCAACCAGCCAAGAAAGAGTGACATGTTTCCTGAGAAAGAACTGAGTGTTGCTTACCCTGTCAGTTCAGCACGTTTGCGTCTTTATGTCTAACTTGGCAAGTAGGTGTTCAGCTTTCCAAAGGGAGCATCGCTGTGTTATGAAAGTAGGATCACGAGCTTGCACTTTCAAAATGGTGAGCATGGTGGGGGTTTTGTACTATGTTAGCATTCGAGCGCCTTCTAATGGCTGTTTTGCAGACAAACCGCTGGGGGTATGAAAAGTGCAAATTCTCACTCTCAACTCAGATTTATGTCAACTAGAACTTTCCAGATGGGGCTCAATCACTTGTGCTTTGACAAGCCTCCCAGGTGATTCCAGTGCTTGCTCCAGTTTGCTCAGAATCTGGCTGTGTCATTACTACTGGGGCGTTTTCTTTTGTTGTAAAGCAGGTCTGAAAGAAGATCTGAGATTCCTTTAAGTTGCTGGACATGATTTGGGGAAGACACAATGTGCTTCATCCTCATGGAGTAGCCACCTTTGGGGCAATCTTCGTCTTACCTTTACCCTCAACTTCCCTTTATTAGGGTCAAGGAGTCAGATTTTTTTTAAAGAAAGAAAATAGAAGATTAAAATATATCTGTCTATCTAAAATGTAATTGTTAAACCCAAGCCTCCTAATTTATGGTGAAAAGCCTGTTGATACGGGGGGAAATTACATCTTTCTGCCTTTGTATTCAATCAAGCACAATTCTGTTTGAACGGATAACACCAAAATATGGCCCATTACATTTTGAAGGAGGATGCGTGTATATTTGAGTAGCCTTGAGTAAGTCTTACACTGGAGCATACAAATAGTCAGCATTTGGTAAAGGGATTTCTTCTGGAGCACTTTTGTAAAATTGGCGGTCAGGGTAAAGTGTGTTTTTTGCAAACTGCAAAGTCTCTGAACTAAGAGACTATTCAGAAAAATGACTGCATACTCTAAGACATATCTGCATACTCTAAGGCAATGGAAACAAATTGTCAGAAGTTTCTAGAATAGAGTTCTCATCTTTCTGCCAATGTCCCTTTCTTCCTTTCTACTTCAGCGTATTTTTTTTCTGCAGTGTTTCCTGAAATTGTCTTTTTTAAAAGAGCATGTAGAAATTTACATTTAATTTGTTACAGCTTGCATTTACAACTCTGGAAAAATGAGAAATAATTGGAAGATAACAGTAGCAGCTGCCTAACCAGTTGTTTTGAAATATGGCAATAAAATATTAAACCTGAGCCTTGTTATTTTTGTGCAGGGATATCTGTCATTGGTTATGATAGATTTCTAACCTCCCTTCAGACTTAATCTTTAAGGAGGGGCCAAGGGAGGACACTTAGGATAAGTTAGGGACTTACATTATTCCTGAGGAAGATTTGTATTAAATCATTGTAACTGATGTAACCTTTACATATACTAGCAATGATTCCCTTTTTTAAAATGGCTGGGGGCACTGGTAAGCAAGCATGTACCAAGTTATTTAATTGATCCCCGACTAAAAAGTAGTGTCAGATTTTGGATACTAACTTTGGTGGTGGGGGCCGGGGGGGAGAGGCTACAACTGATTCGGCACATAAATCATAAGAACTTTGACTTAAAGGGAGAGTGGGCAGTTTGGATGGAAGATGCAGTTTATTTTCATTAGAAATGGAAGGTATGGGATAATTAAAGTTTATTAAATGAGTATCCAACGCCACACAAGGATGAAGCTTCATTATTCCAGTAAGTGGGTTTATGAATTAGCCCGCAGCCATAGCATGGACCGTTCTGGCGGTTTAGTGAAAACGGAATTCCATTCTCTTGGGGGGCCAGGTACAGTGTGTGTCCAATCGGGCCCAGCCAGAGCAGCTGTGTGGGCACTCTGGGGAGCCTGGGGTGGGGTGGGGGGGCAGCTGGCAGTGTCAGTGGAAGGGGTTGTAGGTTCTTTGCTGGGGATGGAGCAAGTGGAGGTGTTTCCCAAAATGTGTTGTCTTCCCCAAAATGTGTTGTGTTCCCCAAAATGTGTTGTGTTCCACTAGTTTTGTGGGACATTCATTGGTGTTACTTTGGAAAAAAACAAACAAAAAAACACCTCTCCGGGGTGCCTCCAGATGACCTAGTGGTTAAGTTCACAGGGCATAGTTAACATACATCCCAAAGATGTGGGTTCACAGCCTGGGACTGAGTGGGGAAACAGCCGAGATCAACAACTAAAACTAAATAAGTACGTCTTTCTTCTCTCTTCCTTCCTGCCCTCTCTCCTTCATGGCCGCCTCCACCTTCTCTTTAAAACCCTTCTGGGTAATTCAATTTGAAAGAAGTTGGTTTGGACATCAGTGGACAAGGCTCTGTTAACTCAGATATATACAGCCTTCAGGACACCAAGTGGCCTGTCACGTTTTACGGAGCAGCAGCACAGCTACCCCGGCACAGAGCCAGTCGGTGTCCCAGCCCTTTCACTGAGCTCTGTGCTGATGCTGATGGACAGCAGTCCATTGCTTCTGTTTCCTCCTCTGTAAAATAGAGGTAATAGCACAGTGGACCCTTGAACACAGTCTGGGTCCGCTGACACATGGATTTTCTTATAAGCAGGTGATTAAACTTACATTGTCTCTAAATATTGTACAGTACTCTATCTTTTCTTAGAACTTTCTTAATAGCATTTTTGTGCCTCAATCATTCTGACTTATGAATCAAGATCTTTTTTTACATATTCTTATAAATTGCATTTATTTTAGGGCTCGCTCTAGTGGCCTAGCCGTCTAGGACACCTGGGAGCAGTCCCACATGCCTCCCAAGGTCCTGCACTGGAGACAGGGTTGGAGGCGGGGGGCAACCAGTGTGAACAACTAAATAAAATAAAGCGCTTCCTATTTCTCTCTTCCTGTCTGCTTGCCTACTCGCCTTCATTCCCGCCTTCACCTTTCCTGAAGAAAAAAATTTTTTTTAAATTGTTTACATCCCTCTATGCATTTTAGGATATTGAAATTGCACTCCAATCTGTGCGTTTCACGCCACAGCCATCACCAGATTCCAGCGCCCTTCACCATCACCCACCATTCTTCTCTCCCTCCTGGCCTCCTCCTTCAGCCCCCTGGTAGCCTGATAGTCCTATGAATTTTGCTGAAATTTGCCTGGTTGTTTGTTTTGTTTCTTAAATTCCACACGGTGCAACCATCCTGTACTTCTCTTTTTCTTTCTGGCTTATTTTGCTCAACATGATCCCCTCCATTCCATCAAGATGGCTGCAAAGGGCACAGTTTCATCTTTTCTAACGGCTGCACAGAACTCCATCGAGGATCCAGACCACAGCTTCTTCATCCGGCCGTCAGAAGCTGCCTTGACTATTGTGAACCGTGCAGCTGGGAACATAGGGGTGCAAGTGTTGTTTCTGATTACTATTCCTATTTTCTTTATTGTACAAATGCGGTACAGGATACACAGACACGAAAAAAATATGTTAGCTGTGTATGTTATTGGTAAGGCTTCCTGTCAACAGCAGACGGTTAGTGGTTAGATTTTGGTGGGGAGCTAAGAGTTTCGCACTGATTCTTGACTGTCGGGACTGGGAGGGCGGGTTTGTCAGTGCCCTAAACCTCACACTGTCCAAGGGTCAATTGCATTCAGTTGACCTGCATGAAATTGCCACCGTTTAACATACCAAAAATGATAATTTCATGTGATTGAGCCCCATTCTCTTAGCACACTATGCATGTGTGGAGTTAGGTATCCTAGGATTATTGGACAAATTGAAGAGGATGAGGTGGGAAATCTCTTTATACAGATCCCAGCAAGAATTCATGAGGTGGTAGTTGACGGTGTGGGCTGTTTGATCAATGTAGCCACATGGCCCTCACTCCAGCCACGGCTCCAAGACTGATGCGGGATTCCAGGGAAGGTTGCCATCCAGCAGCAATCAGGAGACTGAAGGACTGGACTGGCAGTGAAGTGTCAGGCTTGGTGGCCGCTATGGTCTCCATGGCAACTACGCGCCACTCCACTCCGCCTTTGTACCAGGAAAGCAGGCGCAGACAATCCAGACGGAAAGGTTGTCGTAGCGAAGCTTTATTTATAAAGTGAGACTGGATTTGGCCCTCAGAACTCTAGTTTCTGAGTGTTACCTTAGACAAGGAAGACTGAACTCGGGACAGGGAGAGCCACGATCTGTTTCCAGATCCGCCCCCGAGTGCCCAGTTGACTTCTTCGAGCCTTAACTGGTGTATCAAGTGGCTCAACTGCCCCAGTAAACTCTTAGCCTGAGAGCAGTATGGAAGGAGATATTTTAAAGGTAGTCTAAATCCCAGGCAAGCAGAAAGGATTGTTTTTCTATGGCTATTTATTTGTTCAACAAAGCCATAATGTGTATGGATCAGTATTTAGGTGATGATATTACCCTGGTTCATCCGCACATATATTCCCTAGGGTTATTTATTTTTGGAGTAGTGGCATATGATTTAAATAGAAAGTGGTGCCATAAGGGTGATCCATTTCCTCCACTCTAGATAAAACCCTTTGTCCTGAGTAGAGTCAAGCAAGGTAAGTGAGAAGGTGAGTTCTTCAAAAATAACCTTGTCCAGAGCAGAAGAGATTGCTTTTTCTCAAGGCACTGACTGAACAGGACTTAGGATGGTCAGGCTTAGCTGAATTTGAGCTGTAGTTAAGTCGTGTGTGTAAGAATACTACATTCTCTGTGTATAGTGGACTCTGTCCAGCCACAGATGTTTCCATACCTGGTTACTTTATCCAGGAAGCACCAGTGCTCATTAAGATTCCCAAGTCCCAGAGCAAAGTTGTAAGGCTGGGGAAACTGAGTTACTGGAATTGGTTATGGGGTTGGCTCAGATCACAGCTCACTGAAGGAGGACTGTTGGATCCTAGTTATGAGACCAAGGTCTCCCTTCCTGGGACTACCTGACTTTCAAGAGTAACTGAGACTTCTCAGACCTCCGACTCCCATTAAGTTTAAGGAGAATTAGTGGGACTGGAGGGCCTGCTGAGAGAGAACCATTTTGACAGAGGAGCGTTTACATCAGGCACCAGATGCTGCTTTGGGCCTGTGAAGTCCGAAGGCTGCAGTCAGACATGAACAGGACACTGTGGAAATAGGGCTGCTTTTCTCCCTTTCATAAGCTGGTTTCTTCTGCTGAGTGACCAGTATTGAGGTCTTTGTGTTGTCTTTCACCGTAACCAAAATGGCGTCCTGTCCAGTGACTGTGATATCACTAGTCACTTTCAGATTTGCTTAGCATGTCCAGAGTTGGAACAGAAGATTTGGCCTTTTTTTGTACTTAACAGGGTTTATAATCTTTTAAAAAATTATCGATGTTTGCTCTCTTTTGTTCACAATGTTACATTCATTTTTGAATATTGACATTGGGTCTCAATCTATATTTGACTCCAGAGTTCCAGTGTCCTCTACCACCACTTTTCCCTCTTTTTCCTTCCCTCCTCCCTCCCACGCCACTGGCAGTCATCTCATGTTCTCAGAGACGTTGCTGGGGTTTATCCATCTATGTGTTTCATTTCACTATATTCCACATATCAATGAAACATTCTTATTTCTCTTTTTCTTTCTGACTTATTTCACTTAACATGATCCCTTCCAATTCCATGCAGATTGTTGCAAAGGGCACCATTTCATTTTTTTTAAAGTAGCTGCATAGAAATTCCACTGAATATAGAGACCACAGCTTCTTGATCTAGCCATTTGTTGTTGGGCATTTAGGTTGTTTCCATGACTTGACTGCTGTAACCCGTGGAGCAGAATGTCTTATCCCTTCATCCTGGTCTATGGCAGGAGTTACCAACTGGAATGGCACATCCGAACCTCCAAAAGACTGGGCAGGGTTGGAGATGTGAAAGTTTTAGGTCTAGTTTGAAAAAGTTATTATTATCCTGTAGTTTTGCATTTTGTCAATTTATACAAGAGAACCTGTTGGTTTTATATTTTGTCTATCTTGGCATGGCCAAAAATGATGTACCTACGAGAAGTTTAATCAGGTTATCTTGGCCACTTGGGATAACTAGTAATTCTAAAAGTGGTGGGACTGGGAGATTTAAATGTTTATCAAAATGGGACATGATAAATTTTTTTTTAAAGAGAAAGAATAAAAATAATACGGTTGACCTTCAAACACTGCAGGGGCTAACGGCACTAACTGCTGCTGGCAGTTAGGAATCCACTTCCAGTCAGCCCTGCGTATCTGCAGGCAACTGGCACCCACCGTTGGGTGAATCACGAATGCAGAGCCAACAAGTAGGAAACAGTGCATCGAACGGGACCACTCAGTTTAAATCCCTGTTGTTCAGGGCCAGCTATAGTCTCCTTTTCAGTTACCTGGCTAAAACAAGCTCAGAGAAGAGGATTCTGGACACATCTTTAGAAGACTAAAGATGATAAAATGCCACGTCTTATGTGATACACACACACACACACACACACACACAATGGAATACTATACAGCCCTAGAAGAGATGAAATCCTGTCATTTGAATCAACGTGGGTGGATCTAGAAGGGGTTATGCTAAGTGAAATAAGTCAAAAGAAGAAAGACGTACCAGATGACCTCACTCGTAGGTGGAATGTGAACAGACAAAATAAAGGAACAGATGAAACATAACCAACCCTTGGACACTTGCAACAGAACTGAGGTCACCAATAGGGAATGTGGGGGGTGGCGGTATATGGGGAACTAGTGGTGGTGGAGCCCACTGGATAATGGTGAAGAACACTTAGTGATTTGGTGGAGGGCAGGGTGTGTTGACATAAGAAATGGGGAACCTATACATATGAGTTTCTTTTAATGTGTAAAAATATTAATTATAAAAAAGCCACATCTCAGAAAGGTTTCATGTGACTTGCATCAGGGACAAGAATGATTAGAGGTGGCTTTGCACCTTGTACAGAAAGCCAAGTGACTTGAGTTTGAGAACTGGGAGTATCAGTTCAAGAGCAAATCTGTCCATATGACCACAGGGCCCTGAAAGTAGACACCAGTAAGTATGTCAGAGTCGCCTGGCGATGCGGGACTGAGCTAAGCCGGGCCTCACTGCCGCAGACGCTGCAGGTCAAGCTCTGCACCTGGGGCTGTTCGAAAGGTTTGTTAGTCCTTCCTTTGAGAGGTCAGAAGGAGGCTCAGAATGACAGAACAGAATTCATATTTACACACAACTTAAGGATACAAGTGCAAACACAGACCAGAGAGTAGTCAGAAAAACCTGCCTTACAAAAGCTGGAGAGCCTCATTACCTTGTTATCAAAGCTGCGTTTAACGCAATAGTGAGCTCAGCTTTCCATTGAACCTGTCCTTGAAATTATGTGGACTATACCGGTGGGAGGCGGGAGACCCAACGCCTCCTCCGCCAGGACACCCCCGCCCACTGTGGTCACTGTGAAAGGACACAGAAAGGCTCTGAGAAACGGACATCAGTATCAATTCTGCAGGTTATGTCCTTGGAGTTGGTCTCCCAGGGCCTGAGTTCATTTGCTGATTCATCCACAGCTGGTCTTCACCACCTCTGATCAGAGCACCGCTTCTACCCAGGCTGGTGCTGGGTGCTGGGACGTGGTGGGGGATACCCATCCTCTGGGTCCTGGGGAGCGGAAGCCCTGTAAGGGGAAGGAGGGGGTGGGGAGAGACGTCAGATGGCCTGGGGACGGGCAGAGGGCAGGCAGGACTGTGTGTAGTAGTCTGCAATCCTGTTCTAAGCAAGTTTGCCCCCGTGAAGAGGGAGGCTGTGATGCAAAGGAGCCTGTCAGGGTCCCCACGCGTGGCAGGAACGGCTTGCATCCCCGTGTTTGTGGTGGCCTCAGTGGGTGGCTGGGAAAACAGTCTGAGAACGAGAACTGGGCACCACTTAAGAGTGGGTGCCGAGCAGAGCAGCTGAGACAGAGGTCCCTTACCCTCCCTGCAGCAGGAGACCTGAGTGGCACGTTTTTACGACTGCCACACTATCTTTGTGAAGTTTCCAGTCTGGAAAGGAAGACAGGCTGAGACAAATAGTCACCCGGGCCTTCATTAGCGCCACGGAGGAGTACCGCAGGCGGGCGGGAAGGCACTTTATCACCAGCGGACGTATCAGGCAGCCTTCGGCTTTTGCGAAAAGTGGTTAAGTGTTTCTGGAGGAAGGGATTTCCTGGGGCTGAGCTTGGAGAGACCAGCAGCCTTTGGCCAGATGAAGAGGGGCTAGAAGGAATTCCAAAGACCGTATGAGAGCCCGGGCAGGGTCCTTCCAGGGAGAGGGAGAGATAGCAGAGCTGGGGTGTGACTAATTGTTGTAGACACTCTGAGGGCTTCAAAAAGGATGATTTCTAGTCTTTTCTAATCCTCTTTCCTTGGAGATTCTACGGTCCCATTTTTATTGTGGAAAAAGAATCTGCCCCCACCCCCCAACCCAAGCATATACTTTAAGGAGGCCCAACTGAGATTTTGTACATAAAATATCAAAGAAATCTGGATTTATCTGCTCTCGGGGGGACGTTGGGGTGTGCTGGCCTTATTGATGAAGACTTTATGGAGTCATTGCTACCAAAGGGCCTCTCAGGGTGAGAACAGCACCAGTCATCTCCACTGGATTAAAAAATGATGAAATGCTGCAACGGACTATGAAATTTGTCCTGTGGGTGTATCTCAAGTCACAGCCTGCCACTTGAATGTTTGGAGACTAACAGAAGAGCCTAAGCAAATTACCGGCTTCCCGCAGCCAAGGGCCACCCCAGCTCATCTCCAAGTCTGTGCGGGTCACCCTGGAGAGCAGGGGCTGGCTCCTGTGCACCGACAAACAGATTTCAGCAAGTTGGTGCTGAGTGAGAGGGCACAGGAGAGGTGCAGACCTTCCCAATTGCCCGTGAGCCTTTTTTCTGACATCCGTAGCTTTTCTTAAACACTAGAAAGCTTAGCTGATTTCTAAAACAGGCCCCTGTCCTTAATCTTGTTTCCCTTCACCTAACTCCCCTCCTCTACCCCTAGCCAGACCCTGTGACCTGGAAAATCAAGGACACTGGTCTTCATGATTCCTGGCCTCTCAGGACAGGAGGTCCCACCTTGAGCTCTGACATTGTCTGCTTCCATTTAGTTCCCACGCCCCTCTCAGAGATAATTGTCTTTCTCTCTTCTGTCTTAAATATATCAGCAAAATGTAAATATCTCAGCAGCCGTCTGTTGGAGAAGAATAGCATTTCTACTATTATTTAAAAGCAGTCAGCGCTGCGTGATGAAGCGTTCAATTCTGCTCTAGCCGGTGTGCACCTGAAAAATGATTCTTATTAGATGAGAAAGTGTCTCTGACTGTATTAGCAGTGAGTGTTTGATCTGCTCTTTCTGTGAGAGGAGGGCTCCCTCCCACACACCTCACAGCTCATTTCCAAGTCTGTGCATTCATTGTGCATCTGCTGCTGTTCTCCCCAGGCCTGAGTAGCCGCTGACAGTGATTGGCACAAAAGTGCTTCCAAGAATATTAAAAAAAAGAAGAAGAATGAAATAAGGAAGAGAAAAAAAGAGGGAGCAAAGCAAAACAACTTCAAAAAATAAGAGAGAGAAAGAGAAGTTTTGTGGAAGAATAGCAAAGGGTAAATAGGCGTCCGCTGGCTTTAGATGATCGATGGGTCAGACCAAGATGCTGGCCGTTAGAGTCACAGCTACCAGCTGGCATGGCTGCCTCACCCATATGACACTCTTATTTGGAACCCATAAATCCTGTATTCAGAGTGCTGACTGGGGCATTCTGTCTTGCATTTGTAGCCCCCTACTTCCTGGTCTTGGCTTTTCAGCACCAGAATCTGGGGTTGACAAAGAGAAGGAAGCTGGATGTGGGGACCCCAAAGCATGCCTCACCTTATAAATTGTGGGTGCGCCACAATTCAGGAGAGAGAATGCCAAATCCTGAGGTGGAGACCCAGCTCTCATCTCCTTTAGTGGGGAGTTCATGCTCAAAATTGGGGATCTCTGAGAAGGGACAGAGCGGGGAGGCTAGTTGGGTAACCAACGGTGTCCACCTCAGAGTGATGTAGAATCTCTTTCTGGAACTAATCATGTTTCTTGCCATATTCATCTTTTCTCCCTGTCTGGAGCCCTCCCCACCCCCTTTTTCTGCTTACTACTCCTTTACCTGGTTGAGTTACCGCCTACAATGTCATTATATTTACAGGTTAGATGCTTTCATTTAGTTAGCAGCTGCTTACTGAGCACCCACGTGGTGCCTGGCACTGTTGTGAGCTCTGGTGGCGTAAGAGCCAACAAAATACCTGTCTTCACAAAGCTCCCATGTCGGGGAGGGGGGCACTAACCAGTAATGAGCAGACACACAGCATTTCAGATGGAGAGAGATGCACTAGGGAGAAATAAATGAGAGTAAGGAAGACAGGGAGCGTCCGATTGGCCAAGACCACCGTGACCCTGCGTGTGAGCACCCACTCACAGGCTACCATGGGGGTGACTGCCGCCCGCAGGTACCCTGCTGTATCTGGAAATGCAGGGGTGGGGTTTGCCACGCAGAGTGTAACAACATACTGAATGACTTTGACGATGGGGACTGCTATGACCCGACCCTGAGGTGGCTGATGTGCACAAGACCCGCTTTGACCCTGACTCACCTAGTAGGTAAGGTGCTGGGACTTGTCCTGCTTGTCAGGTTCATGACTAATATCATTCTGTATGTTGACTTCTGGGGAAGAAAGAAGGTTCACGTAGTTTCCAAATGATCATTCATCCACCCCATCAGACATTATCTAACTTTGGGAAGGACTAGATGTCATGTTAGGTAGTTAGGGACACAGGGTGGCAAAGACAAGAATTCACTATCTGTGGAGCAGACAACTGTGTATATGGTGTGAAGTGTACCTGAAGATACATGTGCCAGGGGCTTGAGGCACAAGGAAGTCGAACACAGTCTACTAGAGGAAACTAAGGAATTGTCACAGAGAACAAGCAAGGTATTCATTGGTGGGAACCAACTGGCACCAATTATACATCAGTAAGTCTCCTCCTGCAGTTGCAGATTCCCAACAAAGGAACACAGTTGCCTCAGGTGTGCTTAGTCTCTGAAGCAATGTGTACAACTCAGGAACTTCATGAGCACAAGGCTTTATACATCTAACCACAAGTACCCTTTTAGTGACGGGAGTCTTCCTCTTTCACCCCTTTAAATTCCAGGAGTGTTCTTTGAAAAAGGCAACTCGAACCCCTTGTCACTCCCCTTATTTTTCTCCACTGCACTTAGAATAAAGCCCAAATTCCCCATCTGGATCACAGCTCTGCCCACCTTTCCAACTTGCTCCCTGTCCTCCCCACCCACCTGCCAACTCACCAATTATTCTATTCCCCTTTGAACAAACAGGTTTCTGCCCCAGGGCTTCCAGTAGACCTTTTGTCTTCTTGAAGTCCTCTTTCCTTGATCTTCTCTTGGTGGGTTTTCTTTTATCTTTCAATATCTACTTAAGGTTACCAACAGCAGAGGCCTTAACTGTTCTCCAATATAAAGGAGCTACTTAGTATTCTTTACAACTTATTGTCATTTTCTGTTTACCACTTATCATTCCTGAGTTTTTCTTGTGCATTAAAAAAATTGAAGTAACATTGCATTATAATATTATATGGGTTTAAGTTTCATGGGCTTTGTTTTATTTTTCTTTCTCCAACTTGGAATATCAGCTTCATGAGACTAGGGAGTCCCTGTTAAATATTATAATACCCAGTGCCTAGGACAACAGCTGACACATAGTTGTTTATGTAAGCTGTTCAACAATAAGAGGCAAAGACAAGGGAACCAGATGGGCTCTAGGCAAGACTCCATTGTCCCAAATGCAAGCCAGGGAAAGCTCCTTTCAGAGAAGTGGGTGGAGCAATCCATCCTATGCTTGGGGAGAAAGGTTTTTAAGGGGAAGTTTCAGCAAGCACTGTGTGGTGAGGATGGAGTACTGATAAGGACACCTGGAATGCTGTTGATAGCAGGGTAGGGAGTCAGGATGTCTTAGCAGGAGGTTCTGTCCTTGGTTTTGATAAATGGGAGGGGTTAAACAACATCTGGTCTTGTTTCAAACTGCAAGATGTTCCTTTTTTCATGCTTAGCCGAAAAATGACAACTTTCATTTTTTTGTTTTCTTTTGTCTCCTGCCTCAGTTAATCTCATGTTTATCTTAATGACTGAATGGATCTGATGGGTTTTCTGTTCTGAGACCTAACCCAAGAAGAGGATTCCCATTTTAGGTCAACCCAGGAGTTGAGGAGCATTAGAGGGGCAATAAGAAAGGATAGAAGTGGTGTCAAACTTGTTAATTTGTATATGTGGGTAAGGTTTCACCAATGCATAATAGATATCTTTGTAAAAATTACAAAAGTCTCACCTCTGATCTAAGGTACAGTATTTTGAGGAGTTGGGAGGACTGAGTCTCAGTTCTCATCTAGTAACTGGATAGCTTACTTTGAGTTGGCCACGATTTATATAGTAATTTGTAGCGTCCCTGTGTGTGGGTATTCAGTTGACATAAACCAATAGGTTGACCTGTACTTCAGACATGTTTTGTCAAGGATTGCGGTTGATATTTAGAATCAGGGGGCACAGTTCAATCCCAGAGTCCTTGTTAGTTAACTAGCTATGGGGACTGTGCAGATCATTTTCTGAAACTCAGATGTCTTGTCTCTAAAAGGGGAGTGATTGCGATAATACTTTGGTGGTTCGTTTGCTTGATGCTAGATTAAACAAGGAGGGCTGAGAAATAAGTTGTGTCTAAACAGGGAATTCGAAGGACAGGTATTATGAAGGTTGAAGTAGATTGATTAATGGGCCCCCATGCATGTCTACACTTGAATCCCCACAATCTATAGCTACATTACCTTACGTGGGGAAGAAACTTTGCAGAGGTGATTAAATCATGGATTTGAGATGGGGACATTATCCAGGTTTTCTTTGGTGTACCCTCCGTCATCCCAAGGATCCAGAGACAAGGGAGGCAAGAATGTTAGAGTCAGGAGAAGAGATATGATGGTGAAGTAAGAATTAGAGTGATGTGAGGAAGGACTGAAAGTCCAGGAAAGCAGGTAACCCTCAGGAGCTGGAAATCAGCAGACAGATTCTCCTCTGAAGCTTCCCGAAGGAGCATAGCCCTGCTGCTTCCTTGATTATAGAAGAGTAAGAAAATACTTTCATGTTGCTATAAGCTGCCAACTCTCTACTCACTTGCTATAGCCACAACTGGAAACTCATCCACTGGTAACTGGGGGAAGAGAGTTCCAGAGGAGAGGGAACAGCAGGTGCAAATGTCCTGTGGTAGGAAAGAGACCGCTGTGCCAATTCCACTCATTGATGTTTTCCACAATTAGCAAGCTCATTGGCATTAACTGCTTCATTGAGCCCATTTTGCTGCACTCTCCTCCCACACCCTGGACTTCCCTCCTGGTTGAAGTTGCCTGTTTGTTTTTCTCCCCTTTGACTATAAACTACTTGAGTGCAGAGGCCTTGAGTTGTTCATTGTGTTGTTCCCAGTACTGGAATAGAGAATGCTCTTGAAAATAATGCTGCACTTTAGAATTGATTGGGAAACTTCCCTCTGTTCAGATAGACCCCTGGGACCTCAGGATGGGTTGTGGAGTGGTCCCCTTAAGTGTTTGTCTGCCCACTGTTGTGTGGATTTGTGGATTGGGCAAGAACATATGTGCTGGGGTGGGGTGGCAAGAGCTGACTGCTCATGGTTTGCAGAACTCTGAGTTGAGGTTATGAGAGAGCAATCTGGCTCCCTCCTACTTCAGGGGTTTAAGGTCTATTCTTTGTGTGTGGGGTATTAGTGGGGGTCACTTACTAATGGTGATGAGGACCAAGGGGGCGCTATGACTGACAAGGAGACCTAGGCCCTCAAGGTCACTGACCCGTGAAGATTTTGCTACTTAGAGCCTGTGTAGTCCATTCTAAACCCAGCTGCCACGGTAACGGGTTGCTGCGGGTTTGAGGATGTGCTCTTGTGGCCGCGCCTCTCCCTGGGCTGGTCTCTGGCTCTCGTCTGCTTGGCAGTTTCACTGCAAGCCTCACCTGCTGGGAAGAGGTACTTCCATCAGAACCCTCGGAAGCTGTTCGGGGGAAGGAGTTGTATGCTGATTTTCAGGCTGTCTGCTCACCAGTGTCTTCATTACTTCACACTCCAAATACTTGAGACTGCCATTGGGTCCCCCTCGGCCTGCAATTGAGCACCGGCTTTGGAAATCCAGCTGTGTTCAGTATTTCACTGATAATTACAGAGGCAGGGAAGGAGGTCGAGGCGCTTGAGGAAGACTTGTCCACGGGAAGCCGGAGGAAGGGAAGGTGTCAGAAGCAAGATGAGTGTCTGGATGTCCATGCAGGGAACTGCAGGGCACTGGGAAGAAAGAAGAACAGGAAAGGAGGGCAGCAGTCTGAACGCTGTTCAGGATGGGGAGACAGGGCTCACAGGAAAGGCCAAGAGAACTGGGAAAAGGTGTGTGGATACAGGTTTGTGTGTTGGAGTTGAATGTGGAGGTGGAGCAAAGTTGGGCGATGTTTACTGAGTAACAGAAACAGAGCGAGGGCCTTTACCTGTAGGCCTCTATTGTCTCATGTGGATGTCGCCTCGGATGTGTGTGGTAGGCATTATTATTTCCATCGTTATAAAGGAGAAAATGAAGTTTCGCAAAGGGTAGCAGCTTGCCAAATGGCATGTGGCAAGGCAAGGTCAAGATTAAAACCCAATTCATTCTGACTGTAGACCCTTGGCCTACTCTAGCATTTATCTTAAATGTAAGAAGATAGCTGATGCTGGGCAGCCGATCTGCCCCTTGGGGTTTCTGAGCCCCGAATAGGCTAAGTCGTGCTGTAGTGACAGACGAACCCATTTCTGTGACCCAGGAGCCAGTGCTTGAAGCGCCAGTGCCCCACGCCCACATGGGCGTTCCGTACATGACCTGGACTGACAAACAGCTCTGTGTTGAAAGCTGTGTTGTTTGTGGTGAAAAGAAGAGCCACTATGGTGAATTCTATGCAGGATCTTAAAGTCTTTGCTTGGAAATGGGACACATCTGCCATGTTTCTATGCCCAAATCAAGTCACACTGTTAGGCCAGCAATAGGAAGGCTTAACAGTACAATGGAAATCCTGCCTCGAGGTCAAACTCAAACACTGATGGAGCCCCTCAAGGCCTTGGCCACTGAACAGCCATTCAAAACTTAGTCCTGGCTTAGACAACGGAATCGATAGATGCCTTGGGGGGAGTCGGCGCCACTCTGAGGCCTGACGAGGTGCAGAAGACTAGGACTGACCTACGGGTGACCTTGCATAACTATTTTATTGAACCCGTGCAAGACCAGGCATGAGGAAGGCTGGCACCTGTGCAGTGGTTTGGAATCTTCCCAGCAACCCACTGACCAGTAGCCCACCGCTTCCTCAGCTGAGCCCCAGTAAAGCCCCCTGAGCAGAACCCCTGGGGCGGCAGTGCTTTATCTTCTGTCTCCTTACTTGTTACAAGTCAGTGCCCTTTCCTAGTTAAAGGGACTTTGGGTGTGTCTTTTGGCCGATGCTCATCAAGCAACCCGCCCTTTGCATTTGATTAACAGCAGCACAAAGTGTTGGTGGAACCTGCGAATGGGGAAGCCGTGACAGAAAAATATTTGACGCTGAACCCAGGCAGTTCAGACCCATGCTGCTCAAGGGCTGACTGTGTTTATAAGGAAAAACGTTGCACCGAAGAGGAAACTGAAATGAAAAGAAGTGCAGTGTTTTCCCTCCGGTCACACAGCTGGTAAAGCTGCAGACCTGGCCTTCAACAATGACCTTGGTCACTGGGTGTGAGGGCTGCGGTGGCCACTTATCCCAGTTCAGTCCAGGCCTTGTGGGGGGAGCCTGGAATTCTACTTTGAAGGTGACAGAGTTTGGCAGTTGTACTGGTGACTGAAAGCCCTTCTAGGCAAGGAGATGACACAAAAAAGAATTCAGGATTTGAGTTATCCTACAGTGAATCAACAGCCAAAGGATAATGTGTTGATTATTTGTAAGTGGCCTTTGTTGAGGCCCTCGAGCTGCCTGGGCGTGACTCCCTCCAAAGCCTCCTTAGAGCTGAATAATGGCACATCTGCCTGCCTTTCTAGAAACATACTTCCATGTGATGCTGGTGAGCGGCCAGCCATGCCTTGGAACATCAGTGCCAGGTGGAGACCTCTTTTAAATGGCCACCTCTGTGAGGACAATTTTGAAGCAGAAATAAAGCCCCAGGAGACAATGGGGATTTGTATGTTAATCGCTCACCCAGAGGCGGGCGCAATCCACTTGATTTTTCAGGGCAGTGGCTCATGGCAGCATTGCCAGAGGCTCATCCAATCCATGCAAGTGGCAGTTTAATGGAATTTCTTTCACAAAACCCTTAGAACCCAAGTAAACCCTGGTGTGATGACATTTGAGAAAAGGCAAGAGCTCGGCTTTCTTCTTTACCACCATCTTGCAAACTGGAGCTGTGGCTGCATTTCCCTTGGCCATCGAGACCTTCGGCATCTGTTGTCCACGAGTTTTGAAACCTGACATCGCTGCACCGTCCTCCAAAACCCTCTTGGATGCTGCCATCAAGAGGCTGATGACAACAAATATCCACTTCTTTGCCTGCTACCTGCGGGCTGCAGGCTGGCTTCTGTTTGACTTGGCTGTGCTCAGCTGAGTTCAGTTGAGCTCAGGCGGGTTTGGTTCACAATAAGGGGCTTGGCGTGGCTCCACATCCTCTTGCTTGAGAACCCATACTGATGGTCTCTTTCAGGGGACATGCTCTTCTTCTGATGGAGAACACATGGAAGAGGGGCAGAGCCCAATCAGGCAACAGCACCTATACTGCTTCTGCTCTGGTCAGATGAATGTCACACTGACACGTTCCACTGATCAAAGGAAGCCCACAGTCAAGTCCAATCAGCGGAGTATGGATTACACTTTGTTTTCAGAGAGAAATGAGCATTTGTGAACAGTGCTGCATTTGATCACAGGAGAAAGTGACTGTGGGTCCTGGAGACAGAGCTATGAGGGGTGATGCTTGTCAGGATCTGCGACTTTCCATCAAGGGGGTCCGCAGTCCTGGTTACAGAGGAAGGAAACTCCCTCTCCAATCTCTGATCAGTTCTGCCAACAGAAGTCAAAGGCAAGAGAGCTGATACTGTGTATTTCCTGGGATGTTCCTGGGACAGAGAGCAGGGTGGTAGATGTTAGAGCATGAATCTGGAGAAGCAAATGGAAGATGATTTGGATCTTACTCAAGGGCATCGTATCTGATTTATAATAAGGGTATTAACATTGTAGAAAATGTATCACAAGCATTTCTTAGAAACCAGCAACTCCTCATTCCTAAATAGCTTAGGAGGAATTCCACAGGAAGGTTCATAAAGTTAAAATGGGGAAAAAAATTAAGATAGCAATAAATCTTCCTTGAGATTGTGCTATAAATCCAAGAGAAAACCCTTTTGGATGACATAAAGCATAACCTTTAACAGCTAATAGTCTAGAAACTGTTTGCATCTGACTGTTCTGAGTCCCTAAGTGGTTTCCATTCCAACATTGTCATTTATCTTGTGATATTTACTTTATTGTGGTAAATTGCAATGTGTTTTTTCCCCCTCAGTCTGTGATAAAATAAACTCACTAGAGTAAGATGAATGCCAGCTTATTAACAAGCGCCACTTAGAAGGGAGTGGAGCTAAACTGGCCCAGCAAGAGGTGAAAGACTTTTGCACCCCTCAACATCAATCTGGAGGCGACGGTCATCCATGCCTTTAGGAGGCATCGAGCCACATTGATGTAAGAGCTCTAAATCCCAAATAATTCTCTAGTATGATAGTGAAGGAGAGCAAGGGATCTCTGTCCTGCCCTGAATCTTTCTGTGAGCCTTACTCAAATTCTTTCCAGTTCTTCCAGAACATGGCGCCTCATGCTTCCCTGGTTGTCCACACATGGTAGACTCCAGGCCCGGGGTCTCCCATTAGGCCTGCTGTCTGCAGGGGAGGAGAATGCAGGGATCTTCCCATCTTCTCACCAATGCCCACGGGGATGAAGAGATTTGCCTGCCCTTTCTTTGCTCTTTCCATACACTGTCTAGTTTCCTTTCCTCCACGCCAATGCAAGAGAGAAAGCTACCAGTCTGGGTGGTGAGAGCCAGAGACGTTGATGGAAGTCATTCTCCGTTCTCTCTCTGCCTGACTCCCAGATGTGATAAGTGCTTTTGTTTCCATGTGGTAACCACACCCAAGGGCCTCTGTGACAGGTTGGTTACCCTCATCCACTTGGTGGCTTGATTCAGATACTTGGTTGGGGTCTGCTCACAGATCTCACCATGTCTGTGGGTGGGACAAGAAACCTAAACTTCATGCTCCTCCCCATTTTACCTAGAAGCCCACTTGATGGGAGGGGCTTGTTCTGCAGTTAGAAGAATACTATTTTGTTTTTATTTGATATTTCTTTCTTGTGTGAATGCTTCCTTAGCCACAGAAGAGACTGAAACATTTGAACATCAGACCTCATCCCAACAAAGACCTGTCTTGAGGTCTGATGCTATCTCTTTCCTCTCCTGCACGTGGTATAGCTGAGTGAACAGCACAGCAGGCTTCGTATGAAAAGAAGTGGTTCCACTCTCAGTCTAGCCACGAGCTCAACTTGGAGATGGAGCTTGGGGTGAATCACTCACTGCCTCTGAATGTTTCCCAGTATCAGACAGGAGATTGTTACAGCTAACAGAAGCCATTCCAGCTATTTTTAATCAGAGAAGGAGCTATGTCCTCATAAGATCCTTAAATGGCTGAGTTGTGGGCTGACTCCAGGAGTGACTTCTAGAACAACATTGCAGAAACAGCCCATGTGGGGTGCTGCCACCTTGGCCAGGGCCATGAGGCTGAGGAATCAGGAAGCTGATGTGGTAAAGGATGGGTCCAGGGTCACATGCTGACAGTGTGTCCACGAATGGGTTATAGAAGCAACTGCTGCCTCCAGAGCTGTGCTGCAGCGTCGTGAGTCTCACCCACAGCTCGTGGACCACGACTCTGCCTCTTCCTCCATGGAGTCAGTGGCTGGGCACTGGGGCTCTGCTGCTGTGACTGCAGGAAAGCTCAGTGTGCCCAAGAACAAGTCAGCCAGCAACCAGCTCAGAAGGACCTGAAATGACATCTACCTTCAATGTACTTTGCAGCTCTCAGGCAGTTGTGCATGGTTGGTCAACCTAAAATCAGATTCAAATTGGTCATACTCAAATTTTAACTACCAGAAATTATGGGAAATGCTACTTTTAGTTTTCCACTTTGGGAAGCCATGTTGGGATAGTAAGTATAAAGTGTGTGTGTGTGTGTGTGTGTGTGTGTGTGTGTGTGCGCGCGCATCCCGAAATCCAAAATAAAAAAAAAAAATAGAAAATGAGATTGTGTGTATGTTAGTATGTGTGTGCACACATGAGTTCACAACATTTAAAAAATAATATTAACTTTACTATGTGTAATGCACTTTAATATTTTCTATCCTGTTCTGTTCTATTCCATTCTTTTCCCTCTGATACTCTTTTATCCGATCCCATGTCATTCATTGTGTGTCACTCTAGTTCATGTTTAATAAAATGTCATCATCAACTTTTAGATTTCCCAAGTGATACTCATCTCAAGTTGACAGGCTGTGTTCCAGAGTACGGGTGGCAGCTGGCCCCATGCACCATATCCTGGCCTGAAAGCCTCTTGGAGACTTTTGTACATTGCAGATTCTAGAATGTGTAGGAGGGCACCATTTTGGATCCTATTTCTCAGAGAGCTTCTTCGACTCTTACAAACTGCTGTAATTGTTTATGTGAGGAATTATTGGATATTTGTTAATTGGTTGGGCTGTCATTTTTTCCAAGGAGCATGTAGGAATTACCCCACAGTTCTCCTCCCATTAATTTCCTACTCCTACGCCTGTTCAACGATTACGAAAGTGAGAGTACATTTTTGAACCCAACCATCACACCACGGAGAACCCAGCAATCATTGCTGCCAAAGACTCTTCTTTCTTGCTACCAGGTGGTCAGTGGGACTGGGTTTCTATATGGGTCTCTGATGACTGCAGTGGAAAGATGTTTTAACTGTGAGTCTTTTCATGACATGGGCTTTCCCAATCTGCCACACTCAGATCCTGAGCTTTTTCTAGGGGGCAACTGCCTTTGGCACCATTAAGCTGGCTTTTGAAACATGAAGTAAAAGGAGAGAGAGAGAGAGAGAGAGAGAGAGAGAGAGAGAGAGAGAGAGAGAGAGAGAGAGAGAGAGAGAGCGCGAGAGAGAGCGAGAAGACACGCACAGATATGACGACCACAATCTCCATTCCTATGCTGTTGAGATAAGATTTTATTTCACTTCATGAGCAGATTCAATATATTGACCAACTATTCCCTTCTGATCATGCATGATCTCTAATCTAATACCTTTTATTCATTTATGATGTATTTTGTAATTATTTCTTTTCTTTATAAAGCCATACTCATTTTAAGATGTTGAACTCATTTCTCAGTCGATGGGTATCATACACCCCACCCTCCAACCAGAGTTCCAGGGCCCTTCACCACCACCTGCTCCCTCTCTCCTTCCCTCCCCCACACCCCCTGACAGTCCTCATCTAGATCTAATACTTAAGGTTAGTTACTATTCTCTCCTGCTCCATTTAGTAAACTGTTCATCCCTCAAACACCAATCCAGATTCTGCCTCTACCTGTCCTGGGGGTCTCTGGCCTTCCTCTGTGCTCTCACAGACTGTTTGCATTTCTCTTTTTTGTAGCTACTATTGTATTTCATGCTTTGCTCTTTCTGCACTTCTCCGATTAATCCTTTTGAATACAGAACTGCGTCATTTTCATGTTGGCGTCTGCATGCCTGGTCCTCCATACAGGTTGAATGAATACCAAACAAATAATGATTCTAACGATTCCCTTTCAAACCAAGTTTTACTTGTTAAAAATAGGTTTTTTTTTCTTCACATAGCTTTAAAAATGTTACATGGGACACAATGGTGTTTTTTAATAGAAAAATATTTTTTGAAATGTTATAATTCAATAAACAACAAAAGGAAGATATACAAAGAACACAGTTTCCTTCTCTCTGGGAAACTTCACCTGGCAGTGGAGAACAGAAATAATAATTGCCTTCAGTGAGCATTTACCATGCTCTGAGTGACTTTTCAACATGACTTTTAATTCTCGTAACAGCCCGTGCTGGCATGCGTGACTCTCTCCATTCTGCACATGAAGAATGTGACGACCAGGGACTCTAAGTGACCCCAGCATCCCCTCTGCTGCTGGCGGAGGGGGCGGGGAGGAGCATGCTGAGAAGCACGTACCCACTTTCGATGTCACAAATCTGCTCCACCGTGTTGCAACTCTGCATCCAGACTGCCAGAGAAAGCATTTCTAAAATAAACCTGATGCATAGCAACACGAAATAATATAGGAGGTGAATTAACTCCTTACAGTATACAGTATTTCGTATTTGTGATTGTCCTGAGATGAGAAGACCCCCGAGATAATGAGTGAGCAGTTGATGGTCTCCATATCAGGTTAATTCCCCTTCCCTGTGAACGCCTTCTCCCTCCTCCATGACGTTTATTCCATCAGTCTCTCTGCTAGAAACTGCAAGTTCCATCCTAATTCTGGTTCACCCTCACTCTTATTAATCAGAACCTTGCTTTTCAGTTGAACACATTGGCACAGTCAAGAGACCTCATTCTCTAGCTTTCCTGTCAGTTAATGTGACTGTGTTTTGGACATTAAGATAGGTGGAAGTGTTGGTGAAAATTCTAGGAAATGTGCTTCAAGTGGAAAAGTGGTCCCTTCTTTCGTTTTCCACCACTGAGCCTGGATTCAGATGAACTGATTAGAGCTCTGCTGAGACTCTTGGATCAAATGATAGAAAGGGGAACAGAGCCTAGCTCCTCGACTTGTGGAATCACTCTCTCAGTCTTGGAGTGTGTGTGTGTGAGTGCGTGTCTAAAATCTAGGGTGCTCAATCCGCTATCTGGGTTTTCTCTTGCAGGTGGCCATACCAGATGCCAGCTGATGTAACCGACTTCTCACTGACTCACCAATGACTTTAACTTATATCTGTCAGACTCCAAGGTCTTCGTGAGATACATGTGCTAAGTCACAGACGGGTCCGACAGTGTTTGTGGATTAAGAGGAGGACACATCTCATCTTCTGTTGAGGTGAGTACAGTCCCCTCAGGTTAAGCAGCAGACCCATGCTCTGACTTCGAGGTGAACTCCTGGCCTGGATGCTCTCATACAGTAATCTCGACCGAAAAATGTGTGTTCTGCTCAGTTTTCTGGAGGGGAGACAGGTTAAGGACACCTGTAAGCTCTCTGCAGAGGGCTGGGCCCCTTTTGGCTTTTTCTCAGCAAGGGCTATGGATGGAAATGTGACTCTGTAACAGAGAGATACTAGGATGCCAGTCACTTTGTGGTCCTAAGTGGCAGGATGGGAGCATAGAATCCAAGATGTTGAACAAGAAGAGACCTCTGAGAGCTCTAATCCAGTTGATTCATTTGGAAGATGAGAAAGTTAGCATTTTAGGAGTAGATTGAGACAACTGGAAAGGGACAGAGCTGAGACAATGATCTGGATTTCCTACTTTCAAGTTGGGTGTTTTTCCTTGAACCTAGTACTCGATGTTGCCTGAAGTATTGTCTAGATTCCCCAAGAAGCAGATGCGAAGACATAATTAAGTGTCTGAGAATTTTCGTAGGAGAAATGCCTTTGTTGTAGAAAATGGAGAGGGAGCTGAAGAAGTGTGGGAGATGTGATAGGCCATGAATACACATCTGACCCCAAGGAAAGGAGAGAGGGAGAGGAGGCTGGTTGGAAATGACCCAGACCTATACTGTCTAGCTGAAGGAGGGACTGGCAAGACTGTTGTAAGTCTTGGAACCATAGCTGCTATCACAGGAGTTCTGAGTCAAAATAGGTTGGCCTTGGTGACCTTGACATGGGAGCAGCCCATGGGAAGTGTAAGATCATCACACACATAGTTACGGATTGCAGAGCTGAATCCCTTAGTGTACTACGCTCCATGTAGTTAGAGGGCTACGAGATCTTCAAGGGGGCTTGGCACGACCCTCTGGCAAACCTTTCATAGCTGTAAAACAGTTTATACTGCATTCATCCAGTCTGGTGTTTTTATAGACAAGTAGGCAGATAGGTACATGCTGTGTGTGGGTGGGGCATATTGGCATGACTGATTCTTCCATTTTTGATGACTTAGCAGTGGGTTCTGAGCCATCCAGTTGAAGCAATGGGGGTGCCCTTTGACAGAGAGAGTCCACCGCTGAACCTGATAGGTAGGACCCTGAATATAGATCATGAAATCGAGCAATCACATTACCTTTTTCTTGCAATTTGGGGGGCAAATCAACAAAATTGTTCATGAAATTCACTGACCCTTTCTAGAAAATTGTATTGAGACCTTATAGGAAGCACAACTACAGACATGTGACTAAACTTCACTGGATTTACAAACGTTTCTCTGCTTGCTCCTTTAAATCAGAGCTGTGTGGCAGATGGAAGATGTGAACGTCTGTGTCTAGTGTGTACTGTGACCACAGTGTGCCTTAGAGTCCCTGGTGAGACTTGGAGACTCGAGTTTATTAGGGGGCGGAAGCCTTTCTTCTGCTCAGTGACTGCCCAGCATTCTCCAGAACCAGAGCTCCCCTGGGTTGAGCATGTGCGCCCTATGGATGTGGTAAGGGTCCTTGTGGTACAGGGCCAAATGGAAAAAAAGCAAAGTCTGCAAGGTTGGGGCTGTTTACCTAGCATCTTATTTTCTGCTCCCTCATTCTGGTGCTCATATTGCAGGAAGGAGGGATGGATTTACTGTACATTTAACAAACATGTATAGCACAGCGCTTACGGTGGTCCACAGAGATTAACTGAAGATGTTCTTTATCCTAAGGTGTACATTTTGGTGGGTTGATGGATTCTGAAACAGAATTAAATCCAGTATGATAGGAAACTTGAGGAGAGAGGGAGAGGAAGAGTGAGAAGAAGAGGAAGAGGAGGAGTTGGGGGAGGAGGAGAGGAGAAGAAGAGGAGGAGGAGGAAGAAGAGGAGAAGCAAGAGGAGGAGGAGCAAGAGGAGCAGGAGAAGGAGAGGAGGAGGAGGAGGGAGAAGAGGAGGAGCAGGAGG
>RJWH01004091.1:78447-121953 GCA_004363575.1 Solenodon paradoxus | reverse complement strand
GGCCTGCTGTGACCATGGCAACAGGCTGGGGGGCGGGGAAGGCGCATCAGCTGGGCTGTCCTCCTCCTAGGTGGAGTGGGCTGCCCATGGCTGGAGTGCAAGGGTCATTGGCAAATGGGTGTGGAAAACATCTGAGGAAGCAACTCTGAGGGAAGGCCCCAGGCCAGAGGGAAGGGGCTCCATACCCTCCAGGGCTTGGGGAGTGAAGATGAAGCCAGAGGTCCTCCCTTCTAGGGGACTGGCAGTCGCTGGAGGGTGGTGTGGGGTGTCATCATCTGGATGGGCCACCGCAGGCTATCGCCACTGCACTTCAGGCAGGTCAGGGGTCTCTCAGGGATGGTGGCTGTTCCTGCCCTTTATCACTGGTCCATGGAGGCATCCCTGTCCCCACATTTGTGTGAAGGCTGCCTGCTTGCTTTCTCCCTCAGGTGCTCCTGACTGCTCCTTCTCCATCCTGGAAACAGCTGGAGACTCGGAGCTTTGCCAGGTCAAGTTCCTAAGCTGGGAGGCTTGTCCTCGCCTCCTATTGAGATTCCTGAACACGAGGTCCCAGGACGAGACACTCAGCAGACGTTGAATAAATTCTTGCTGACCTGCATTTCTAGGCAGGAAATGGAAGATAGATGGTTCTGAACAGTTCCTGCCAAGGGGATGGATGGAGAGGCCTCTTACTTCACTTTACCCACTTATCTTTGAGAAACTTTTGTCAAAGGTTGGCTAGGCCACCGGTCAGCTGATTAGGCCCCAGATGTCAACTGGCTCAAGTCTTGCAGTGCTATGAGGAGGGAACCCTTATGCTGACAGGAAATCCCCATGCTGGGCCCTTTCCAGGCCCGGCCAGGAGGAAACCATAAGTGTTTCCAAAGGACACACTAGGTGCTGGCAGGATGAATTTAGGCTAAGGGTCCTGGAGGCTGAGTTCTGCCTGGTCTGGGCCACTGCCAAGGGCTATTTGATGCCTCTGCCCAGGGCAGTGGGGCCGCAGGGCTTTGCCTGTGACCTGCTACTTATTCTAGAAGAGTGGAGCTGAGTTAGGTACAGGGACCCGAAGGTCCGATATCCATAGGAAGCCTAGGGGCTGTCCCCTTCCTTCACAAGGGCATAGCCCTGGGGGTCAAACCCTCAACCACACACAGCAAAGCTTCTGCAACTTATGGAACTGGCCAGGGAGCTGGCACTAGGAAGCCAGGCTGCCATCCCCAGGAAGGGTGACCTGGGGGGAGCAGGAGAAAGCCCACAGGGTCTCACATAGGTCAGCACAGTCATCTGTGGCGTCTGGAAGAAGGCTGGAAGCCCCAGCCTGGACACAGAGCAAACCTGACCACAGAAGGCGGCAGTCAGCTCCTGGCCTGGCCTGGGAAAAAGGTGGTAGTCCCAGAAAAGCTTTGACTACAATAAACAGGCTCATGGCAGGTCATGCCCAGAACCACTGGGGAGGGGGTGCCCTGCAGCCCTGCCCCCTGCAACAAGCAAGGAAAGCTCTATCAGAAAGGAAGAATATTTAGATTTGGGGGTAGGACAGAAGGATGGCTTAAGCTTGGACTTGTTTCACTTCCCTAATGAGAAAACCACCCCGACTAACATCCTTTAGTTTTAGTAAAGCAAAACAACTTAAAAATAAACAAAAAGACTTGGCCTGGTAGAGTAGTGGCTAGGCCAGCTATCTCCGAAGGAGCGCAGTCCACGTACAATCCAAGGACACGGGTTTGCCACCCAGGTCTGGGGGGAGCAACCAATGTGAACAACTAAATAAAAATAAATCAAATGCTTCTTCTCCCTCTCTTCCTGCCTGCCTGCCTGCTCACCTTCATTCCTGCCTGCACTTTTCCTTAGCGGGAAAAAAAAAAAAAAGAAAGATGACATCTCAGTTTATATTGCTTGACTTTCAGCACATGCCCTTAAGGATCAGGGCTGCTTTCTTTTCCTTCTCCTTTTTTATTTCACTGCGCTTGGAAATCCTCTAGGAGCCTGTGTCATACATGTAACAGGCCAGGCTGAGTGCTTACTGCTAGATTCCACTAACAGTGCTGCACAGTGTGGGTCCTGGCAGCTAAGAACATTCTAGCTGCCATCCCTCGGAGGCAGTGAGGAGAGAGGCCAGCCTGGGGGGCAGGTGAGACGACCTGGAGACTGGTTCTGACCCTCCCCCACAGCCTCCTTCCTGCTGATGCCAGCCCTGGCCCGCTTGCATCATGCCAGGCCCCTGACCAGGAGGGCACATTCACAGCCTCATAAATTCTCCCCAGGAGCCGAGGGCGCAGAGCAGACACCATTACAGCTCGGTTACCAGGCGATGAGCCGAGGGGCTGCTGTCTCAGGGGAACGGGTCCATGGTAACCAGGAGAGCAGCACTGGGCTCGCTCCTCGGCCTCCCCACGATCAGGTCTCCGCTGGATCCTGGTGAGCATGTGCGTGCGCACACGTGCGCGAGCTACACTCAGCCTGGCCTCAGGGGGCTTCTCTGCCCGCAGGCCCTGCTAGGGGCAGGCTGGGAGGGGGTCAGCTCACCACCCAGCCCTCCTGCTGCTCCCTTTCTCCCAAACCATTTCTGGGACCAGGCCAGCCATGACGTGCGAGGGGTGGGTAGGGTGTGACAAGTAAGGTCCACGCAGCATCTAAGCGGGGATCTCGACGAAGCTGTTTCACTTTTTGAGCCCCAGTTTTCGTTTTAGTCCAGTAGGGGAAGTGCAGCCCGACCCTGAGGGACTGTCATGAAGATGCACCGATATAATGGCGTCTGGTGTTTCCCGCACAGGGCCAGACAGGCATGTGTAAGGTGGTGCTCGTTCCGGCAGCCATGGGGAGGAAGGTGCGGTCCTCAGCATCCTTTCTCACAGCTCCCTGCCAGAGATGGGTGAGGGGGACCAATGGGGGCCCTGGCCTCCACCCCAAGCGCTATGAGAGGGGCTGCCTAGGCCGAGGGCAGGACCCGCTGTCTCCTAGAGGACCTTACTCTGGACCCCAATGAGAGGTCAGCAAAATCCCCTGGAAGCTTGTGGAAAACACTGGCGCCCAGGCAAGGAGGCCCCACCTGGGAGCGCAATCCAGGAGGTTCTAAAGAGGCCCAAGCGGCCGCATTTAAGAAGTTGCAGAGGATTCTGAGGACTCTATGGTGCCCCTGGCTTGGGTGCTCTCCTGTGGGGCCTCCGTTGGAGGTGCTGGACGTGGGCCTTTCTAGGTGAGCTCACTGACCACTTCCTGAGTTCAAGGTGAGATGGAATGGGGGCGGGCAATGAGGCCCTGGGCCAGGTAGCATCCTCAGCCCTGCAGGCCACTGGGCTCCCTGCCCAGGGGAAGGCCAGCCCCTCCTGGCTCCACAGATGCCCTCCTGTGCCTATTTTGGAAAAGCAAGTGTCCCCCTTCTCAGTCTAATCTCTGCCTTTCTCAGGCCCCCATGGGCCAGGCAGCAGGCCCCACCTGCCTGTCAGTGGCAGGACAGCTAACAGAGAAATACCGGACACCTTCCCACAGAGTGGAATGCCACCAGGCCCTCAGTGGGGCTCGCAGCCCTCCCTTTGCTCTTGGGTGGCTATGTGGGGATCTGAAAGGGCAAAGTGCAGAAATAAGGGAAGGGCACAGGGTTCACTGCAGACCAAGCTCCTTCCGGGACCTCCAGCGTGCCCCTGGTGCCTGCTGGGCGAAGGGGGTTCAGGGGCCAGGAGCTTGGGATCTGGGCGGGGGGCAGTCTGTGTCCCAAATGACTGTGGCTAGTGGCTCCCCCGCAATCCCAAGTCCTGTCAAAAGCCCTGAAGGAAGCTGTCAGGGGAGCAGAATGGGCAAGTGGCCCGTGTCCCTGGCAGCGGGAATGTGCTTGTTTGGGCTGGGCCCCGCTCATCTCCCTACGTGGGGTGGGTGCCCAGAAGAGAGATCGAACTCCTGGCTCCTGCATCTTAGCCCTGGGCTCTCTGGGCCCGTGCTTTACCTGACAGTGTGATCGGATTGTAAAGAAATCTTGGGAACCCAGGTTGGGGTGGGGGGCCTGTTTTTGTTTGTTTTGAATAGTGGATGGAATGGAAATTGGAGTGAAATAAAAATGGAGGCAAGGATAGGAGGAGAAAAACAAGCTCATTCTTAGGGAAGACTGTCCACTTTGAGCAGGCTGCATTAGTATTCTGGGGAGGGAGTCGGGACCACACAGTCGGAATTGGAAGGCCCCGAGACAGCCCAGTCCAAGCGCAGCACTGCAGGGAAGGAAGCAGAGGTGTGCAGGTGCCGCGGACGCAGCCAGTGCCCAGAGAGCGGGGCCTCTTGCTTCTCATCTGGGTGCTCCCCACACAGCCCCTCTTCTCCTGACAGATGTAGGCCTGGGTGGGAGCGGGGGTCCCGGCGAGTGAGCTGCCCAGGAGAGCCTGCCGGGACAGATCAAGGCCAAGAGCTGAGAGAAGGTGCCTGTGGGCTGCAGTTCAGCAAAGCAAAACACGGTCAGTGCAAGGGGGTGAGGCAGGGCTGGATAAAGGGCTGCCCGGCCCAGCAGGACCCTCCTGCTCAGGGCCCGTGAGATTTCAGACACTCTGGAACCAGAGCCAACCTCCATTCTGGCTCCTGGCGGCAACCTAGGGCAAGTTACCCTCCTCTGCCTTGAATTTCCTCATGTCAAACGGGGGGTTATGAAAACCAGCCAGGGTCACCAGCAGATGCACTGAGACAACAGATGTAATGCATAGTATTGAAGAGTGGGCTTCCCCATAAGTGGGGGCTTTCCCCCTCTTCTTCTAGACATGAGGGGTTGGACACAGAGCCCCCAGCCTGGTTTTCCAAGAAAGCCGACATGGGGGTGTCAGAAGGGCTGTCACTGTCTCCCTAAGCTGCCCTCATATGAAGGAAAGCCCCCATTTCTGGGCAGACACTGAGGATGGCCAATCTCCAACAGAAGGTCCTCCCCTCAGGACAGGGGTACACAGTCACCTTGGAATACAAGTCAGCAGAGGCACGCATGGGGCTCCAAGTGGTGAAGACCACTACGCACAGCACATACTCAGGCCTGGGGCCTCCCTTGGGTGGGATCCCTTGAAGTCCCCTGGGTCTAAGAGGTCAACTCACCAAAGTGACAGGAACTTCCTGGGAAGGAAAGTTGAGGAAGTGCTTCTGTGGCTGGGAAAGATGAGGGACAGAGGGGCAGAGCAGGAGAGGGACACAGAGGAAGCCAAGGCTACCTCACGCCTGGTCAGCTCCAGGGACTGGGCATCTCCTGATTCAGAGCCTCTGCTTTGGGCCCCTTCTGCAGAAACAAGAACCGGCACCGGGGCGCTAACAAGTACGGAAGCATTTCCACGTGTGGGGGCCTGTGCTGCGCGTTCCTGCCGTGATCGCATTAGTCCTCACTGCACACCTGGGAGGCTTCCACTGTGAGTCTCGCTTTTCGGACATGGAAACTGAGGCGCAGAGAGGGTAGGGCATTTGCTGTAGGCCCTCCGACCATTAAGTGACAGAGTAGGACTGAACTCCTGGACCATCTGGCTCCAAAGTCTAAGCTCTTAACCACCAGTCTGCACGTTACCTAACGGAAAGGGATGCCATTCAAAAATCACAGCAAACATAAAAAGCACTGAAAGTAAGCTTCAGGTTCACCGCCTCCGGCTGAAGTGCAGGCCACACACATCCCAATAATCTGTGTTCGCATCCCGGGCCCGGAAGAACCACCAAGATGCACAACTAAATAAAATAAATAAATGCTTCCTCCTCCCTTCTGGTCTGCCCGCCTGCCCGCCTGCCCGCCTGTATTCCTGCTGCACCTTTCCTTTAGGAAAAAAAAAAAGAGAGAGAGAGAGACACCTGTAGCAAAGACCCTCAAGTTTTACAAGATGACATCTCAGTGGAGGAGCCGGCTCTTTGGGAAGAAAGTTCAAGAAGTGAAAGACCCCCTGCCCTGAGGGACTGTGGCAACAGGCGGGCTGTGAGGAAGGACCGGAGTTGGGGAGGAGCATGATCCTGGCTCTGAACGAAGGTCTAGGTGGAGAGCAGACACCACTGGCTGCATTTCCAGGCCAGCGGGGTTAGACTCCTCATCCGGGGTCCTTGTGAGCACACGTTAGAGCTGGGATTCAAGTGCAGACGGGGGCCAGCTGTCTGGCCAGAGTGGAGTGGCCGGGCCCTGGGAGCTCAGGCAGCTGCAGTCTCGGGAGGTGGCTAACAACTGGCACCTTCCGGGCAGGGGAAGCGATGGTCCCATGGCCCATGGGGCCAAGCAGGAAGCACCGAGCATGTGCCCTGCATTCCCCGCTGGAGCCGGGATGGCATTCTCACTTCAAAATGACTAACTGGGTGTCTAGCTAATGGGAGGATTTCTACTCCGGCGCCAAGAATATTAATTTGACACCTGCAGATTCTTTCTGACAAAAGGGATTTTCAGATAGTCTGTGAGGAGCAGGCGGGACTGAGGAAACAGCCATTTGTCCTAAAATAATGGAAAGGCAGAGACAACAGAGGATGCCAGGAGGGTGTGGCCTGCCAAGCTGTCACTAGGGGAGAGCAGAGGAATAAGGCAGACGAGACACCCCGGAGAGGCTCGTGCTGGTGGGCCTGTGGGACATGGCGGAGGGGCTGAGTCTCCATGGTCCTGCCCCTCCCTGCACCCAGCTCTTGCATCATCAACCACTGGGTGCACTCTGTCTCCTGAGGCCAGTGGCTCTCACCAATTGAGGAGCATGTGAGTTCATCACAATCATACTGGGAGAGAAAAACATTTTCAATACAGAAGATACACTGAACGTCCTCAACAAACAAAGAGCATTTACAAATCAATAAGAAAACCGCACAGATGGGTGTGTGTGAGGGGTGGTGCTGAAGGGAGAGCTTTTTTCAGAATATACACCCCTCTCCATAGCAAATTGAGAATCCTCTCAAGATTTGTGGAGTAAGAGAAAAAGGTCAGAAATGAGGATGAGGCTATAACTAACACATGTTCCTCAGCTGGCTGACCTGAGGCCACCACCTGGTGAGACGCAGGCATGGTGGTTAAACGATGAAGAGGAGGGGCTTTGGAGACAAACAGCTCTGGTTTGGAGTTGGGCCCCACTGCATCCTGGGTGTGCCCAAGCTTCTCTAGCCCCGCCCACCCAGCCGTAGTTTTCTGAGCTGCAAAATGGAGATAACAAGAGGACTATCCCCCCAGAACTGTTGTGGGTTCCCTGGATACAAGTAAAGGGTCTAGCACAGGTCTTGGCTGTCATGACTTCACACAAACAAGCTGTTATTAAGAGTCCCCAAGGCGCACTCTGACAGAGTAGTGGTTAGGTCTACCACCTTCATCCGGAGTAGTCCACATACATCCCAAGGACTCAGATTCGCGTCCTGGGGCCAGAGGAAAACAACCAATAGGAACAATAAATAGAAAAATAATAATGACTTCCTCTTCTCGCTTCCCGCCTGCCTCTGCTTGCCTTCATTCCTGCCTGCACCTTTCCTTAAAAAAAAAAGACACTCCCTGGCAAGCCCTGGTAGAGTAGGGTTTGGGCGTAGTTCACACACATCCTAAGGATCCAGGTTTATGCCATGGGACCAGTAGGAACCACCGAGAGGAACAACTAAATAAAATAAATGAAGTGCTTCCTCCTCCTCTCCCTGCCTGCCTTTGCTCCTTTATTCCTGCCCATGCCTTCCCTTTGTAAGACAAACAAACAAACTCCAAAGCAAAGGAATAACAAAGAGAGAATTACTAGGAGGGCTGTGGTTATCTCCACTAGTGAATGGGCCTCCCCACCAGCCTATCATGTCTGAGTCAAGTGAACGGACGCCCAGGGTTTGGGACCCTGGGGAGTGCCCACGTAACCTGGGCTGTGTTTAGAAATGCTGGGAAAACCCACAGAGAGCATCTTCTAGATCTCCTAGAAAGGCCCTGGCTCCTGGAGAAGAGGCAATTGGTCTTGTTCATGGCTGTGTTCCCATTACCAAGTACAGAGAACGTCTTTCAAGGTCACCCAAGAGATTGGCCAGGGGACACTTAGAGATGTGAGTCTGGGGAAGACCTGGGATGAGGAAGCACCAGGACCCAGCGCTGGTTTTCTAGTCCCTGAATCCCTCCACGGGAGAAACGGGAAACCCACCCACAACTGTCCCCAAGAGCAGCTGCAAACCCTCTCCTGCGGGAGGCCCACAAGATGGGCCCTGCAGCCCTGACAACATTTGGCACTTTGGCAAATCGCGTTTCCACAGCCGCGACCTGAATAGAGCCGTTTAATGGACTGCGTCTCCTGCCGCTCCTCTAAGTGCACACGCACACAAAACCAGTCTCCAGCAAAGGGAGCTGGATGGGATTAAACAACTCAATTTAAAGGACTGAAAACTCAGCTGCTTCCAGTGAAGTCCTAGGGAAGGAGCCAATCAGCAAAGCTCTTCTCTTCCTTTCTGTATTGAAATGACGGCCGTGACTGTGCAGTGAGTCACTCTCAACTGAGGCAGAATTGGGCCACGTCCACCTGGGCCTCCCACTACAGGAGGGGGAGCGGGAGTGGCGTGTGTGTGCATGCGCATGTGTGTGGTGGGCAGGCAGGAGGAGGTCAAGGGCAGATTTCCAGACCGTCTGTTTTGGATTTTTCTGGAAAGGCAGAAGACCTCAGAGAACGTAGAAGTCAGTGACTGCCTATCTGCATCCTTTTCTGCCCGGGTTTTGGAGAGCAGGACAGCTGCCCCAGGGTCCCCACAAGCCTGGCACTAGGCCAGGGAAGACCTAGACACTCAGCCCTTGTCTGCTCCCCTGTCCCCACTGGGTGGTGTGGGAGATCTGTGGGTTCACGGGCCTACTGCCTCATGGAGGATTCATCTCTGCCCGGAGCCCCAAGGAGGGAAGGAGGGCAAGCCCAGGGCAGCTGCCAGCACCCACATACAGTCGGCTGGTGTGGATGGGGCTGGAGGGAGGGGCGGCTACCAGGCAAATGACAACACTCAGATGCAAGCCAGTCCCTGGCTGGGAGACGCAGCCATCCTGGACGAGCCACTCTGCCCTAAGCCCATGGACAGAACGCAGCAGAGGATGGCACAGACAAAGTGTGAGGCTGGAGCAACCCCTCACCTGGAGGGAGGGACCCGGGGTCCCAGTACCTTCCCCAGGCCCCCGACTTGGGTCTCTCCTGCTCCTAGGACCTAGGCCAGTCTCCCCTTTACACCAGCAGCTCTTGGGGACCCCAACAAGGCGGAGCTTGAGAGTCCAATTCAAGCTGGAGGTCCAAAGGGTGTCCAGCTGAAACGCATGATACAACTAAGCCTCACTGAGCTTCGCACGTGCCGCACAGCATTTGCCACATATTGGTCGTTCAGCTCACAACCCCATGTCACGCCCCCACTGAACAGAGGAGACTGAGATGCTCTGAAGTGATTTGCTCAAGTTCAGGCAGCTAAGCAGGGCCAGCCCACAGGGCCACCCCGAGGCTCTGCTCCCTGCATTCACGGTCCACTGCCTCCAAGGACAGGTGTGCTCCCCGCAGACTGGACCTTCGCGGGTCCCCGCCGGTGCGCGCTTGAGAAGGGCTTGCCTTCCAAGGAGTCCTTGTTTCCAGAGCCAAGATGCACACCCGGCTTCCTTCTCTAGGGCGCGCCACCAGGCAGGAGGGCCAGGCCGATCTTCTGGTGCTGACGTAAGAGAACCATCTCCAGCGAACGGCATTCTCAGTCAGGGGAGGCCGAGCAGCCAACGGCCCAGAGGGAGAGGTGCTAATGACCTACCTCGTCCGATTCGTCTGACAGCGTCTGAAGTAGCGTGGGGAAGAGGCTCTCCGTGTGCCGGAACATCTGGAAGCAGAGAAGCCGGGGCACCGTGAGCTCTTCCTCACGCCGGGATTGGGCTCCATGTTGACAGGGTCCCGCTGTCTGGGCCCCCTCCCACCATTCCCTTCCCCCCAGAACACCTGGGACGCCAGGCCTCTGCTGGCAGGTCTCTGTATTCAACGGCAATGCAATGCTCAGCGGGTGTGGGCGGGCCTGAGAAACCAAGGTGGACCTGGAAGGAGGCCTCTGGCCTGGCGGGGCCTGCGGGCCTGCGGGCCTGGCGCTCACCTTCCGCGGGGTCTTGATATAGAGGTGGTAGAGCCACTTCAGGACGGCGATCCTGGTCATCATCCCGATGGCCGTGTCACTGAGGTGGCAGTTCAGGACCTGCACAATGCCATCGAGGTGAAGGGTGACAGGGGTCCTTTCAGTGCTGTGGGCGAGACCAGAGGGGAGATGAGCCGAAGCCCACGGAGCCTGTCCCATGAGCCAGGCCACCCCTCGGAATGCAGCCCCTGCCCCGCTCCTGGGCAGTCGATGGCCCACCTCCTGTACAGCTCACAGAACACTGGCTTCTTTCTCTCTGGGTCCCTTTCCAAGGTGGGAGCTGTGACAGCCACATTTGGGGGAAGAAGGCCAGGCTGCTGGGTCCCTGTTTCTTTTTCCAGGGCTGGCCTAGCTGGTATAGGAGAAAACCCCTCTGACGTCACCACGTTGGGCCCAGCTGACCTCAGGTCATAAGTGGATGAAACCACTGTGTCTGGAGGGCAGAGGGGAGCATGGTGGGGGACACGACACACCCTTAACACCCACCCCTTCACCGGGCACGCGAGGGACATTTCTCGAACAGGGACAGGGACCCTGGCCTCGGCCGTCGCCAGACTCCAGAGCACTCTGCTCGGCCTCTGCCTGGTGGAGAAGCCGCGAGGGCTGCCTCCGAAGCTGTACGCTTCTGTTTCAGTCGGGGAACAGGTGAGCAGCCTGTACTTTGAGAAACAGCCTTCTTGCAGGCGCCTTGCTCCAGGGGCACCTGTCCTGAGGTTCCCCACTCCCCTCGCGGGTCTGCAGGCATCGTCAGAGCGGGGCCGTGGACAGAGTGCTGGAGGCGTCCGTGCCCTGCTGGCCAACGCGGGCCTCCGTGCTGACCCAGAGTGGCCTCGTCGGGCAGACCAGGGCCGCAGTCTCGAAGGCTGGGCCGGGCGGTCCAGCTGTCTGCCTTACAAAACGGTCCTTCGTGGTTATTTCCAGCCGCTCAATCATTCACCAGCATCAGGAACTCGATACCCGTGTTTTCCTAATCCATCTGTCGCCTCTCTGAAGCTCATTTGCTGCGACTTCCTGAAGGGCAGGATTCTCAGCTCCGGAGGCGCTGAACGGAACCGCAGTTTAATAGCTTTGATGACTCCCCCAGGTCCTCGCTTTGGGGGCGAGAATGGGCACCTCCACCCTCTAGTGGCCAGAAGGCTGGCGTGGGAGTGACATGGCCCAGAGAACAGAGACGTCACGGGAGTCACGCGGCTGCAAGCTGTGGGCTGTGCTTGGATGTCATAGCCTCTAGGTCGTTGGGTGACCCACGACAGGTGGGTAAGGTGGCAAACAGGGGTGCCCCGTTGACCTCTTCTCTCTCCACTGTGCTCAGTGTCCAGTAGAGAGTGAATTTTATGTTCTCTGGTTTTAAATGACAAATTAAAGGAAGTGGGTGAAATGAATTTTAAGGACAGCTTTAGTTCAGGTAATCCAATATACCTGAAATGTTACTATTTCAACATCGGACCAATAGGAAATTCATCTACGGATCACTAACAAGATACTTTATTTTCTTTTTGCCCTGAATCTCTGAGACCCAGACCCATTTCATGCCCACAGCGATCTCGGGTCCAGCTAGCCACACTGCGTGGGCTCAGCAGCCAATCAGAGCGTATCCTGCTGGGGACGTCCAGCTCCGCAGCGCCCACCCATGGCCTCTCAAGACTTGTCTTTTCTTCTTGAATGATTTCCTAGGTTCTCCCTCTCCATCTATGAAGATCAGGATTCACTGTCTTGTCCAAGTGCCACACGTCCCCATCCCACCAGCCTTCTAACGGTAGGATCTTTTGACTGGAGAAGCTTGAGCTGGCTATCTGTACCCCCCAAAATTGGGAATGAATGGAGGCCCCCTTCTCCCTGCTCCCAGGTGCTACAGTATTCTGTGCCTGGCATGTCACTGCCATCTTCATAGCACCCTCCTCTCACCCTCAGGAGCCCTTGTTTGATGTACCCAGGGACATAGGACTGCAGTGACCTAGCAACAGCCTTGTCCTGCAGTGGCTGGGGGCTCTGGGAAAGGTGGGGTCCAGACTTACCCCCCTACTCCAACCCGCAGTTCAGGCTGAATGGTGTGTATGGACCTTGGGAGTGGGGCCGGGAGGCTACTTGGCTCTGAAAACAACGTTGATGGTAGTGGACTGAAAATAACTCATGTTTCTTAGATAAATACTGTGCCAGGCACTGTGCTGAGTTCTGTATCTGCACAGCCTGAATGACATCCCAGAAACTGCTAGAAGCAACAACATTCCATTCTGGAGAAAATGAAGCTCAGAGATGCCAGGTGGTGCGGTCAGGTAGTGGTGGACCCGGCTACTTGGACCTGTGTAGGCTGAGTCAGTGTCCCCCACCCGGGCCACCACCTACAGGGCCAGGCTCAGAAGAGGTGACAGCAGCATCCTTTCCAGCTGTGCCCTGGCAGAGGCGGATGGCAAGTCCGTGTTCTGAAGGAAGAAAGAGGTAGTCGCAAACATCATTTAATGCATTTTCTTGTCAGCAGGGCAGTCTCCACCAAGGTGAGAGAGGACATCGGGGAAGTATGTGCGCGCGCACATGAGTGTGTGACTCCAAATCCAAGCGGCCCAGATAGGACCCCAGGGCCCCCAGATGCCAGGCTAGACAGTCCCTCATCAGGCCGGGCTCCTTAGTTCAGTCATTCATCATCCCGAGATGTCCCTGGTTGGCTGAGTTGTCTCCGCTGAGGACAGAAGCAAGGGCCAGTCCAAGGTAGCGCTCAGATGCCATGTGTCCAGGCCAAATAACCAAGGAGGGGCTTCGGAGAGCGGTGTGGGAGCTGGCAGCGTTTTGCCTGCTAATGTTCTCCAACTCCCCCCAGCAAGGCTGCCCACCAGGGCACCTTCAGACCACAGGCCAGGCATGTGTCAGCTTCTGTCCAGCAAGAACTTCATCACAGAAGTGAGTCTTGGATCCCGGTCCTTCAATGCACAGAGGAGAAAGCCAAGGTGGAGACAGCACTGGCCATCCAGGGCCATAAAGTCGTGCGTGAACTCACTCCTCAGCTGGAGCCACGTTCCCTCAGTTGGCCGGAGGTGAAGGTCATAGGAAGGGGGTGCACCCCAGGGCACCAGGGACACAGCTCTCAGTGCCTCACCCTTTGGCTTTGAGGAGGTTTCTCCAGCTGCTCTGCCACCTGGGGCCATCTGCTGGAGGCCGGGCTCTGCACATGCTCAGTGGAGAAGCTTGGGGCTCTGGGAACCCAGGCCCTTCTAGAAAGGACAGGCTGCATGTGTGCTCCGCTCCTGAGCTGCTGGCCGGCAGCCCAAGATGGGCCCCTCCGCCCCTCGCTCACCTTAGCCAGAGAGAAGAGAAGGGAGCTCACTCACAGTTTAAAATATGTTTCTGCATTGGCTCCAAAAAGTCTAGACGTGTCACTCGCAGGGACTTCTGAGTTATTTCAAGGTGTCTGCAAAACTCCATTTTCATTGAGCGCTGTCTCAGGAAGCATCTCATCACGAATGTCTTACATGTGTATGTGCTATGATTTCCAAAAGCATGGTGCTACCGAGGCTGTTAAAATGCCGACTTACTGAATACTGCTTCTGACACTACCCATAAGCAGTGATCAATTCTGTGGCTCTTTCTGGGAGACAGCACTTTCTTTAACTCTTCATGGCACTCATATGTTACATCTCAAGTCAAATTAGAACAAAGGCAAATCTAAAAACAGAACTGTTTCTGAATCCAGCGATGCTTTTTATAAAAGTTCATTACAATCTTTTTTTTTTTTCAATCAGCAGATGCTCAAAGTTGGAAAGCACTGACTTCTAGAGCTTCCAGCTTGTCTTATGAACACAGCAGCCAGTGATACCAGGGCACCAGTGCCGCATGTCACCAATGACACCAGGGTCCTCGGCAAGGCCCTGGGCATCCGCGTAGAAGCCGGGGTCCGTGGCAAGCCCTCTGTCAGGCGACTAGTCCTCCTCGTAGCTCTCCCTGCCTCCCCCCGCCACTCTGCGGGAAGAAGCCAACCCCCCCATAGACAGCCTAGAAGACAGTGACGGACCTGTAACAGGCCTTTTGGGGGAAAGTTTCATGCCCTCGCTCCTCTGTCCCCCCTGGGTTGCCAGAAGGTTTCTAAATCCAGATCTGCTCCCCTCATGCCCACCTCCTTCAGAACAACAGCAGACCCCGCCTGCAGGACGCCAATCCCCTTGCCTCTCCGCCCAGACCCTTCCCCCGAGTTCAGAATCCAGGCCCAGACCTGCCTCCTGAAATGCTCCTGGGCCTGCTCACAGGCACCTGAGCACAGTTCCTGGGCAGCCGCTCCGCTATCTGCTGGTGCCGCCTTTCCACGATGGGAAGTGACACCAGGTTATCCCAACTTGGTTCAAGTCCTCAAACTGGTGATAATCTTTCCCTCCTTTCTCTCCTCTTACTCCATTCCATCCTTGAGCAAAGCCTGTCCATTCTACCTTCAAAAACGATCTCGAATCTATTCAACTTTGCCCACATTCTGCCATCTCTTCAGTCTGAGCCTCCTCCCTTCTTACAATGTAGAGTGCGTCCCCTGCTGGTCTGCACCCACCTGAGTGTCTCCTAAATGCAGTCTCTACAAAGCAGCCCTGCTCTCCCTCCTCGTCCTAAGATGGAGGTAACACTATCACCGGCCCCGTGGGATTTAAAGTCGGACACTTAACGGTACGACAAAGTACTGACACGGAGTCTCATCATCGTCGGCCATCACCCCACGGAGCTGGCGCTTGGGCTCTACTGCTGGCCCCCAGGACTCTTGGCGCTCTGTCAGAGCCACCACCCCCTTCTCTGCCTCCCCACTCGAGAGCGACCACATTCAGAGGCCATGTCTTTATCGTGGAGTCCGTGGGGTTGAATATGGGCAGGAGTGGTGGAAATGTGTGGTGACTGACTGAAAACAAGCGAATGAGTGTTACCAGGGCTCAAACAGCCTGGGGAGGTCCTATGAGTAAGAATCCATGTTATTTATGGCACTGGAATACTTTGAGGACACACAGGGTTCCTTAGAGATGAGCAGAAACTGAAAGGAACTGGGGAAGAGCACTTCCTGGGGTTCAGAGCACATTTCCCCGGCATGAGAGACCCAGGGTCGGGGTCAATGCCGAGTTCAGAGAGGAGAAAACCCCTGCAGGAACCTCTATTCATTCCATCCCCACAGATGCAATTCTACCCAAAGAAAAAGTGACATGGGTAAGCCTAGGGACTCAGGCAGGGACAGCAGTGATAATTCCTTCCTAGGAGAATGCTTGAACCTGCGGGGTGTCTGCAGGGGGCTGGACCACGGCCATCACTGGCTGCTTGGCCTGCACTGCCCCCACGTGGAAGGATGCGCTACTACAGCTGACCTGGGCGCCCTTCTAGTCAGATTTTGTTTTAATTTAGACAGGAAGGAAAGCAGGGAGAGGAGAAACAGTTCTCTTTATTTACTTTTCGTTTTTGTTGACCTGGTGTTAGGTCGCAAACCCACGCCCTTGGGTTTCACACGGTCTGCACAGCAGCGTCTCAGCTTGTCAGCACGGGCTCTCCTGGACAAGCTGAGGGCCTGCAGAGGTGTCTGTGAGTGTCCCCCTGTCGTCACCACGCACCAGATGGACTTGTACACTTGTATGTGTGGTTTCTGACACTGGTCATCTCTTCCCAAAGGCTATCTCCATCGGGACTGGGTGGGGGCTGGCCCAGTGCCATCCGACTCCCTCATCAGGTACCTCCTGTGCCCTTCGTGCCCTGAGAGTGGACAGAGCTTTCGCTGTCTCCTGCACCCAGGAAAGATCTGAGCTCCTTGCTTTTCAAAAATGCTGCGGGTGGAACAAACCACGTACCTGACTGGAGTGAAGACGCCGATGCTGCTACTGAAGCTGGGGTCACGGGAGCCACCGGGGCCTCCTGGGGAGAGTGAGAGGAACAAGGATGACACAGAGGCTGCTGGAGCTCCTGACGAACCTGGCACCGGACACTCTGCTCCCCGCACCTTGAGGTAGCCTGTTCAAAAGCAGTGAGGCTCTGGAGCCCCGAGGGCCCAATCCTACTCATTTGGGAGATTCCAGGCTTGCAAGTGTTTAGGTACAGATGTCACAGGAAGGGGACCTCACCCGGGAAGTCTCGAAAGGGACTGCTGCCTGAGCACAATGGATGTGACAAAGGACTCCAGGGATACTCAGTGTCACCACTCCTCAGGGAAAGGAAGTCAAAGCTGCACTGTGTCACCAGTTTAGAAATGGCGGGAGGCGGCAGAAAGTGGACCTGTCACCTACGCTGGAGGGGATGCAAAATGGTGTGGCTACAGTGGAATGCTGCCTGGCGGTTTATCCAAAGAGAGGTTTATGCAGCTCCCAGGGACTCCACGATTCCACTCCTGGGGTTACACAGAGGGAAATGAAAGCAGGTCCAAACTGTCTGCTTGTGTTCACAGCAGCGTTATTTGCAACAGCCCCCAAGTGGAAACAAGCCAGATGCCTGCCTACTGATGAACAGATAAACAAAACGCAGCCACCCGGTTCACTAAGACTTCCCAACAAAAAGCAGCAAGGCACTGACACAGGCAGTGGCAGGGATGGCCCTCAACAACGTGATGCCGAGGGGAAGGACTGGTCACCAAGATCACAGTGTGCAGGAGACCATTTGAGGAGAATGCCCAACAGGCTTAGCTGGAGACAGAAAGGAGAGCGGGGCTGGATGAGGGGAGAGGAGATAGGGTGTGATGGCTAGTTTCTGAAGTTTGAAAACAGCTTTCTATTTGGAAGTCATTTTAGATTTACAGGAAAGTCGCAGAACTAGGCTGGAACCCCATCCCCTCACCCAGTTGCCCTAATAATACTAACATCACACACATACATAATTCAGTGATCAAAGCAGAGACGTGGCCTCCACTTAGCACCGACCCGACCACGACGTGCGCGGATGTCAGCAGCTTTCTCCGCTCACGTCCTTTGTTCCCAAATGACCTGGGACCTCACACTGCATTCATTTGTCCCGTCTCCTTGGATCCCTCAGCCTGTGACGGTTCCTTAGTCTCTTCATCGGCCCCCAGAGACTTGGTGGGTCTCTGAGTGGGGCCGGTCTCCTGTCCTCTCAGTTAGGTGGAGGGGACGCACTTTGGAGGAACACAGCGGAAATGCTGGGTCTTCTCAGGCATCGGATCAGGGTTCACGGTATCTGTCTGTCTCATCACCCAAGACAGTAACTTCGTAAGCCCAGAAGGAGGCATATGCTGGGTTTCTTCTGTAAAAGTGAGCTTTTTTGTAATTAACGTGTATCTTGAGTGCCCTGGTGGCTCAGGTGCTAAGCCAGTGGCTGAGGTGTAGACCACGGACCTGGGTTTGAGACCCAGGGTTGGGGGACCAACAGAAAATAAATCAATAAAAGTGCTTTCTCTCACTTCCTTCCTTCATGTCCTTTCAAAATGTTTTTTTTTTGTTTCTCCTCTGTCTTTAAGTATCTATGTATCTATCGACATCTGTTTCTATCTTGAGAAAGATCTTTGAGAATCAGACATACCCAGTTTTTTCTCAAACATGCCTGCACTCACTTTTGCATTAACTGAGACACGATGCCAACAATGACTACTAATGGTGATTTAAAAATTTTCTTCTTTCCCTCTACATTTGTTAATGGAATTCTGTCTGCCATCCATCTGTTCATCTATTTATATGATGATAAACCTGTGGACATTTATTCTGTGGTTACAAATGAAAATCATCATTATTTACATGGTTCAAATGGTGCCAATCTTGGCCTCTGAAAAGTTTTAAATTATACACGTGGAACAACTCTCATTCTAGAAGTTTCAAACCAAACATAGCCAACCCCGCTTCTCTCCTTAGTCTTTCAGTCTTAACCTCACTCTACGTGTAGTTAACTCTACTCAGCGAGGCAAGGCTCCCGCTGTCTCTGCTGCCCTACATTTTGTTTCTAATCAATGCAATCCTAGTACATGTTCTATGAGTTATCTCTTTCAATTTTGTACTGTCTTAGAGCAGTGCTGCTTCAGGTGTGGCTAACACCCCTGCGCCTCCAGGAAAGGGGCTGTTGTTTCCATCTTGAACGGAAAAGCTACCAGTGGCCACCTGTCCCCTCCATCCCGAAGCCCTTTGCAGGACAGGACAGGAGGAGCTGTGGCTGCAGCCTGGATCTGCTGAGCAGCCGGTGTCAGAGGGCACGGGGCCTGGGGCCAGTGCCAGAGGACTGATGGGAGCCTGGGCCGGCTGGCTGGGACGTCAGGACTCCCTGTCTGCACCGCGTCCTTGGTCTTCCAGAAACACACCCAGATGAAATGCTGTGATGTCAGAAATGGGCTTGAAGGCTTTTGATGGTTTCATCATTTTCCCTCTGAAAGGTGAGCACTTCTCATGGAGCCCAGGTAGAGGAGGCTGCCGAGTGGAGGGGCAGACACTTGATGTTTAAGAGAGACTGGCAGAACCTTCCAGAAGGACAGTTTTGGCAATCTGTACATGCACTTCAGGAAGGAGGAGCAGTCATCCTGCAAAGCTTCACGGGGATATTAACAATCCTTTGGATGTCTCCAAGTGGGGAATAAAAATGACCTGCTTTATTCTGCACTTTCCAGTTCCCAGCAGACCTGCCTCTCTGCCATGTGGTTGCGCTGTTGTATGGCCTCCCTCCTCGGGGTGACAGGCTGTGGGCACAGGCTCAGGGGCCCCAACTCCCTCCCTCACTGGCTGGCGGCCTGGAGCGCCCGGGACTGGACCTTATCTCACCTGCCTGCTGGGCCTGGGATGTGCGCGTCTATGCCGGCGGTGTGTCAGGACAGCAAACGAGCTAACATTTGTTAGGTATTTACCACAATGCCTGGCGTATCTGCTCTGTAAGGGAATAGATGGCCTCCCCACAGACCTTCCACATTTCTCAGGTGTCTTTTTCTTCCTTATGTAAAAGGAGATGTGTCTTGAGTTTGGACACTAATTCTTTTTTTTTTTTTTTAAAGGAAAGAGGCAGGTAGGAAGAGAGAGGAGGAAGAGGCATGTTAGTTAGTTGTTCACGCTGGATGTTTCTCCCGACCTGGGACTTGAACTCTGGGGTATGTGGCCTGCGCTCCTTTGGAGGCGACTGACCCAACCGCTGCTCCACAGGGTCTACCCTCTGTGCTGTTCTTTTTTTAAAGGAAAGGTACAGGCAGGAATGAAGGTAAGTAGGCAGGCAGGCAGACAGAGGAGGAAGAAACATTTTATTTATTTTATTTAGTTGTTTATCATTTGGCTGCTTGCCTGGCTCCGGGTCCTGAACTGGGGACCTTGAAGATGTATGTGGCCTACACCCAGTGAACTAAACTGTTAGGCATCAGGGCAAGCGGGGCACTAATTCTTCGTTGGGGAAATGCCTTGCAATGTCTTCTCTCAGTCTGCTCTTGTCTTGTAACTTTTACCCTGTTTTTTCAGACCAGTTTTTAATTTTATATGGTGCCTCAATTTTTCTCTTTATAATTTTTGCTAATGGGTCTTAAGAAATTCTTTCCACTGCATCCTAGAGGCTCAGGCAACTAAGATGCGAGCCATGTAAATAAAGCCCCAGCTCTGGGTTCGAGATCTGGGGCCAGAGGTAATAATGAAAAAAAAAAAACCAAAAAAAACTTCCCAAATAGTCATGACGAAAAGTTTTTTCCTGAATCTTAGCAAACAGCAACTCCATCCTTTCCTCTCACACGTCACATGAACTTCACTGGCCACCTTGTTGCTTCTAACTTGAACACACACACATGGCTGGCCACCTCTCACCAGGCCTGCCAGCCTCCCCCACAGGGCCACTGTCTCTGGCCTGACTGCGGCAGGGGTTCACACCTGAGCTCCGCGCTGGCCCTTGACCGCTAAGTCCATTTTCAACACAGCAGCCAGCATGAGTCTGCGAAAACACAGGTCCAACCCTATCACTCCATAAAACACTGATGTAATTCCTCTGCCCTCCAGGTTTTACTAAAAGCCAAGCTTGTTCAGTGGCTTCGGAGCTACTTAACTGGGCCCCTTGTCCCCTCTCAGATGCCATGGTCAACTCCTCCTCTGCACTGGGGACACTGGTCTCCGTGTCAGGCATGCCTCAGACACCGGCTTGTGCACCAGGAGGCCCCTCTGCAGGAGCAATCGACACCCCCGCCCGCTCACAGCTTATTCCCCCACCACCTTGTCTTTGCTCAGGTGGTCTCCCGAGGTCCCCAGCTAAAACCGCACCTGGGTCTTGGACACAGTAGCCTTCCCTACTTGGTGTTTCTCACAGTATTTATCTGCTAAACAGAACTTTCAAATAGAAAAACCTTTCCTACATCTCTATTTATTCCCTAAGGACAAATTCTGACATGTCTCAGAGTTCTGATGCACACCGTCAGATGTACCTGCCAGACGATCTATTTAACATGTTTGTTCTCTCCTCTCTCCAGGAAGAATGTCTTTTTCTCCCAAAATCTCTACAGGGAGCATGTATTTCCTTTATAGTCAGAGTAAAGAATGGGGGTGGGGATGGGAGAAGGGGATGCTAAGGAGAAAGAAAAGACCATGTGCAAACCACCTCCGTGAAGCTTGGCTGGGGCCCAGTCCTGCGGCCAGGCCCCGAGTCACAGGAGTACTCCTCTGTGGCTCTGTCCCTGAGCTCCTTCCCAACGGCTCCTGGATCTGAGTCACCAGCAGCTGCGGTGTCCACAGAAAGTGCGGACACACAAGTTCCAGTAAAGGGGTGGATCCTATGACACAGTGACCGACAGTGGTCACCAGTTCTCCAGTGGAAACCCCCTTTATAGCTCTGCTCCTCACTGCCCCCCACCACCCGAACTTCCCTCCCTGACCCTCTATGCTCTCTCATTTAGGACCCTCCAGGGGTCCCATTACCACCTGGTTGCTGATGATCAAAAAACAAGGGAGGCAGACACTCTGGTGGCTTAATGGTTAAGTCTGCAGGTTCTGGTGGTTCAGTCCACATACATCCCAAGGACCCAGGTTCATGACCAGGGGCCAGGGAGAAATAACCAAAATGAGCAACTAAATAAAACAAAAAAATAAATGCTTCTTCCTTTTTTCTCTTCCTGCTTGCACCTTTCCTTAAAAAAAAAAACAAAAACAAAAAAACAACCAGAAACAAAAACCAAAAAAAAACAACCCAAGGGAGCAGAAGCCCTGAATGGTGCTGAGCAGGCAGGCAGATTACAATGACCTATTAGAACTTCACACGAATCGCCCGTTGTTGGGAGTGCTGGCCTGTGCTGTGAGCTGGGGCTTCGGGTGCAAAAACCTCATTTGAGACTCACGACCACACTGGACAGGCATGATTATTGTTACTCTATTTAACAAGGACTCTGAGGCTTAAAAGCTAAGCAGCTGTCTAAGGACGAAGGATAACAAGATAGCAGAGCCATTGTGACCCCAGAACCAGAGAAAGGACACTGCGCTGTGGACCCTCTGGCGGCAGGCCTGAGGCGGGCACAGGCCAAGTGGACAGGGGCTGGGAGCAGCACGCGCGTCGGTGTGCAGCGCGCGTTGGTGTGCACTCACGCTCTTGCACACAGGGCGCCAGACTCACTGCGGGGCTCCCGAGGCGTGAGGACTTGGTGCGTGATGGCTACAATAGCACAGGCTAAGTTGGGGACGGAGATGCTGATCAGGAGCCCAGGCAGCAGGTCCTGTCCTCAGCCCCGCAGCCCTGGGCCAGAATAGAGGAGCAGGGAGGGGCAAGTAGGCAGGGGAGGCTGCACAAGCCTGTCTCTGAGCAACTAAATCACAGCTGGAAGCTCCCCCGGGGCTCTTGGTAAAACAGTAGCTAGTGACAGGCTGAGCGGGTCTGAGGTGGATGTGGAGTCTTGCAATTAGCTGCTGGCATCTCCGGGAACTACTCTAAAGTGAGTTTTGCATCTCCCGAAATGCTGTTTTTATGAGGCAGTAAAATCTGGAGCCAGGCTGCCTGAACACATCCTGGTTTAGGGTAAGAAGATCCTGAGCAGAGAGCTGTTTGCTGAAAGCTCAGGAAAAGGATCTAAAAAAGGGAAGAAGCTGCACTGGCCGGGAATCCAACCTGGGCTTCCTGCATGATAGTCCAGAATTCCACCACCGAACCACCAAAGCTCCCGCTGGCAGGAGGGTTTCGGCAGCTGTGCTGACCCGGAGTACAGTGCTTCCTTCCCAGAGGCTTCCCTCGGTGCTGCATAACCAGGAAGGCTAGATGGGGCTGCCTGGTTCCAGCTGGGAGGAGGAGGCACTACCTTGTTAAAACTGAGATGTAAGTCATATGATGTCACTTCCTAGCACGCAGTTCACCATTTTAAAATGTAAACTGGTGGCTCTGAGTACACCCACAGAGCCATGCGACCTTCACCGCTGTTCCGTTCCAGGACATTTCCTCTCCCCCAAAGAAAATAGGTATCTGTTCGCCATCAGTCCCAACTTCCCCTTTCTCACCTGCTTTGCAGCCAGTCTGATTTCTGACTCTGTGGATTAAAGGGCACTAACTTTTTAAAGTCGGTATCAAATAGCCAAAATCCCTGAATGTTGTGACTTCTCAAGCCCAAGACAAAACAAAGCAAAACCAAACCCAGACCAGAAACATCCCTGTCACAAGCAAAAAAACAAAACAAAACAAAACAAAAACCCAGCAGAATGTGGAATTAGAGAAATTGCACCATCGCAAAATGCCTAAATAACAATACTGGCTGCTGGTTACTGGGACAGTCCTGCTTCTATTTTTCTCTACTTTGCAAATTTTCTAAAATAAGAATCAAATATGAAAAGGTAGTAAAATAAAATAAGATACTTAGGACATCAGTGCAAGTTTACAAAGTCTGTTTAGCCCTGAGAAACTACAAGAAGCAGTTTCCCCACTAAGAAAGTCGTTGCCTTGAGAGGCCCACACTAATGTATTTCCCCAAGTTTTCATTTTCAAGGAACTGCCAAAAAAGTTTTCAGCTGCTGCATTGGCCGGGAATCGAACCCGGGCCTCCCGCGTGGCAGGCGAGAATTCTACCACTGAACCACCAATGCTCCAGCTGAGAGCAACTCTGCCTGCAGCTGTTTTGCTGTTCTGACTCACAGCAGTAACCTGACACGGAGGCACCAGACTCTACCAGCCAAACCCACGGGTGTGCCTGTCTGCTCAGACGTTCAGAAGACAAGCCGGAGAACAGCAATGGGACAAGAGGCTTTAGAAATCCTCCTGGCCTCGGAGACAGGTTCCAGACCGCACTGCTAGTGTGGGCTCTGCATCGATTTATTCTGTGGCTGATACTGCAAAGGAGGACATCGCTGGCCATATGAATGCACCCAGGCAAGCCTGGGTGATGAGACATGAGGACCAGCTGTCCCTGCTACCCAAGTGACAGCCAGCCAGCTGCCAGACATGGGCAATGCCGTCCTAGACCACCCAGCCTTAGTCACTCTCCCCTTGACTGTGGGTGCAAGGTTAGATTTTCAATGGGGACAGAGGCCCAAGGATTTAAAAAAATAAAAATAAAGAGTTCTAGAGAATATTTAGAAAGTCAAACTCCAGAACCCAATCAGCATAAAAGTGGTTTTCTGCATGTTATGGATAATGCTAAAGGAGGCTGAAGAGACAGCAGGGTCACTTCATTTTGTAAAGACACTGGTTTTGGTCATAGAATACCCAAGGACAAGTAAACGGAGGCTGGAACTTTCTTAACCCCCCAGGCCTGAGTGTGACCGGCTCAGTAAAGGTAACGCCTTCTGGATGGCTGGATGTTCTCTGGTCAAGATTCAAGTGAAACTCCCTGTGGCCTATACTGCGTCATATCACCCCAACTCCTCCACTGAGAGCCACTACTTCCTGCAGCTGAACCTAGAAAAAGTTTAACAAAAGGCTTAAAGGTCTTTTCTGGAGGTGGACTGACTGCCAGGGTTCAAATCCCAACCCCACCACTTAGTAGGTGCCAGGTCCTGGTCGTGTTCCCTAGCTCCTCTGTGCCCATCAGCGGAAGGGGGATCAGGGCAGTTCTACCGCAGGGTTACTACTACCAGAATTAAGAGTTAATATATGCACCAAAGCCCCGGCTGGTGACTTGAGGCTCTGGATGAAGTCCACACTCTAGAGGGTCCCCCCAGGCCACTCCTAGGAGGTGAGGGATGGGAGGCAGCATCTACTCACCACTGGTTGTCTCCTCCTGCTTGGCCAGGGAGTCATCAGGGGTGGGTTCTCCCTGCCTCGGCGCCCCTGGCTTCGGCTCGTCGGGCTGGTCGTCCTCGGGGGTGACCAGCTTCATCAGGCTCTGGTTGCACACGTTGGCCACCTCCTTGATGCCTGAGTCCACTGATGTAAGGAGCAGACCCACTGGGGCATCTTCCCAAATCCGTGGGCTCAGTCCGCCCCAGAGGTGCACCACAGGCCAACAGGCAGCCTGAACCGAGTCCCTGTTCTCCTTGTCCCACTGGAGTCTCTGCTGGGTGCTCCCATGTCTTCTTGGAGGGCCCCTTCCTGGTTGGCCTCCCCCCAACAGGGTTTCCCCAACACGAGGTGGGCAGTGTGAGCTCAGAGGCTGGAACAATGGGGCCCGGGACAGCGACTACAGATCCACTGTCACCAGGTGAGGCTCGGGGACTTGCCGTCAAGTCCCTGTACTTCTCTGGCTCTCCGGGACCATGTCCAGTGCCCCTCCTGCTCCCTAAGTGCCAGGGCTCTGTCGAGGCACGACGGGTGTCAAGGGAGACCCACCCCTCCGCCGTCCTCTCTGGGGCTGCTCTCGTCTCCGCTCTCCAGAGTGAAGGATACTTTTCTTGCGGTCGTCGTAGGCCAGACAGGGCAAGACGGCGGTCAGGATCCCAGATGAGTAGGGCAGCATCACGCGGCCGGCCAGCTGGATGAACTCCTGCATCCAGCACATGGCTGTCAGCTGGATCAGGTCATCTGGAAGAGGAGTCAGCGGTCCAGGAGGGTCCGCACGTGAGGTCAGAGCGCCCTCCCACGGCTGGGGCTGAGGGACCAGGGCATCCTGTTTCTAGGCGCACCAATATGCTCTGTCCTTGCCTTTTTATTTTTATTTTTATTTTTTGAGAGAGAGGAGGAAGAAGCATTTATTTTTATCTAGTTGTTCACACTGGTTGATCACCCCTGGAGCCAGGATTTGAACCCAGGGGTATGTGGCTTATGCTCCTTCCGAGGTGATTAACCCAACAGCTGCTCCACTAGGGCGTGCTACTGTTGGTTTTTTTTTCCAATTTGTCTTTAATTTTAGTCAAGAACACATAATGGGATCTCCTTGCTGTTTTAATTTGCATTTCCCCTGATGTCTAATGATGCGTTTTCTTTTCGAGTCTATTTATTTATCTTATTTTTAAAATAGAAGTTATATATATTTAAGTTATACAACATGATGGTTTGATACACATAGTAACATGATCACAACATTCCAGCTAATTAATGTAAACTATCTCATAATTACTTTTTATGCATATCAATGATAATTAATATTTGAAAACAATTAGCATGAGCTATTTGTGTGTTCAAAGAATCAATTATCAGAAAACATTTATAATATGCAAAGAGATATATATATATATACATCTATAAGGGATATTAATAGTAAGTGTTGACAATAAAAAAAGTCTGGAAATTGCTTAAATATAATTATAAATTATGGTACACATTCTAGGCAGAATTCTAAAGAGTGGTTTTAAAGAAAGAGTCAATCTGTATGTACTGACGTAGTTCAGTCCAGTAATGTTTAGGGTGATTAGTGACACGCAGCTGTCTATTTAGTGTCATTTCATAACTTGTCTTCTGTGGGCTCCGGACTGTGTCTCTGCTCCTCTCTTTTCTCTTGGGTAGGCTGGGTGCAGCTGTCCTTGCCTTTTGCCTTTCAGGGTGCACACAGGGGCCAGGCTGGAGCACAGCGATTCGGGGGCCGGCTGCAAGAGTGGCGTCTTCCTCCCCCCGGTCCCAGGGCCCCTGTACTGGGACTTGGTAGCTACCATGTCTCTTGGAACCCTGCTGATGCCACGTGAATGTGCCCAGGTGAGCCTGGGTATGAGACATGCAGACCAACTGCCCAGGTGATAGCCAGCCGGCTGCCAGACAGGGCAAGGCCACCCGAGGTCACCCAGACTCAGCCACTCTCCCTGACTGTGGGAGCCTTATCAAGTCTAGCCCAGCTCAGCACCCAGAGGACCGGAGCTCCTGGGTCCAGAATAACGAGTGTTGTGTTAAGCAGTTGGATTTGCAGATTCTAACCTCAATTCACAACAAAATCTAAGCCCACACAGACCCAACTGCTAAGCATTCAACTTAAGAGTGCGGACGCCAAGCCTGCCAGCAAGAAGGGCTCAGGACCTGACCCCCCTCCAGTGTTGGGACAAGTGACAGGGCCTCCATGCTGACAGAGAACCCGATCTCACGCTCACAAGGACCCTTGGCTCCCACGCTCCAGGGGCCATGTCACCCTGTCCACATTCCTACCAGCGATCTCTCCAAGATGCTGAGGGGAAGGCGCGGCTCGGGGCTCCACACTCACCCGTCGTCTGGCAGTGGATCACCAGGATGTTGGCCATCTCGGCAAACTTAACACTGGAAGGGTTCTTCTTGATTTCTTTCAAGAATTCTCCAAGCACCACCTCACACCTACCAGGGTGAAGGGAAAGGAATAGCACAGGCCATTCAGGGCCAGAGGAGCGCCCCTATGGACTTGCTGGATGGCCCTTTCCGCAAGGCTGGGGGGTGACGGGCACCCAGCTCCTAACCCGGGCAGAGCAGGAGCAGCCGGAGAAGGCTGAGTTCCTGCTCTGCCGCTGCCTGGCTGCTGGATGTGGGGCTCCAGCCGCCGCTCACTCACATTTTCCGAATCTCTTTGCCGTTGTCCCCCAGGATCTGGAAGAGTCCATCCAGGATCTCCGGCAGGTAGTCCAGCAAGTTAATGTCTGGCACAGACTCGAGAACCAGGATCTGACCCGGGGGAAGAAGTCAGGAAGGAAAGTACAGCAGCCCGAGACCCTCAGGGGCTGGCCAGTGAGAGGGGGGCCCAGCTGAGGACACCAGCCAGGTGTCCCAGGGGGAGGGTGCGCAGCTATTACTTTTGCTAAATGAGCTGGGCAATGGAAATTTAACTCCAAGGAAATCCAGAGGCCAAGCAGAGAAGGGGAGGATGCTGGAGGTAGGACTATTGGCTTCAAAGAGAAATCAGGACATTTCCAGGACAAACATGATGGGCTTCGGGGGCAAAAGTGAAAAAAAGGGGTTTCGAATTATCTGGTGCCATTGGCTTTTAAAGGGATAACAGTGAGGCTTCCCTGCAGCCAAAGGCACAGCCCACGGTGAGCCTCGGAGCCGATCTCAGTGAAGAGGAGGAAGCAGAGGAGCTGCACGGGGTGGAGCTCACCCAGGAAATGATGAACTGCCGGGCGTACTGGTTGTTGGAGTAAATCCTCTCCCGCAACAAGGGGATGAAGCCCACCAGGTCGAACTTGTTGCTCTCCGTCACAATGTCCTGTGGACCAAAGGCATGTGAGCTGCCGAGCCAGTGGCCAGGGGCCGCCTGAAGATGCCAGATTCCTGGCCCCGGCTCGGCTGAGGGGCAAGAGGCCAGAGAAGAAGAGAGTAGGGTCTGCCTCAGGTAGGTGCATCTGTCCTCTCACAGGTCAAAGAACACACGGAAGACATGGACTAAAGGAGGGGTCAGTCAAAGACCCTACATCTCTGTCCTCTGGACCCCACGCCCAGGTGAGCACAGCATCACCAGCCCGTCACCAGGGTAGGGCAGTGAGGAAGTGACAGGGAAACCCCTTTGTCCTGGGGGGACCTTTAGGTGAGAGAACAGTTCTGGATTTTGGTTGTGCTGGTCACGTAACTCTATACACTCCTCAAAGAACAGCACACCAAGGAGTAAATTCTACTGCACATAAATTAGACATTTAGACTCGCCCTGGTGGAACAGCGGTTTAGTCTGCTGCCTCTGGCTGAGAGCACACTTCACGTACATCGCATGGACCCGGGGGAACAACCAAGATGTACAACTAAATAAAAATAAATACAGTGCTTTCTCCTCTTCTCTCTTCCTATCTGCCTGCCTACTCGCCTTCATTCCTACCTACACCATTCCTTAAAAAAAAAAAAAAAAAAAAAAAAAAAAAATATATATATATATATATATATATATATATATATATATATATAAGAAAAATGAGGAGTGTCCCTAATGACAGGATTTATAAGCTGTACAGATGGAAGAAAGATTCTCCAGACACAGAAGTGGGAATAGTACACATACCTTTAGAAGGCGGTCTAGGAGCTCAGAGCCGCTTTTCACGTTGGGGTCTGGGTCAGCAGCCAACTGCGGCAGGAACGGAAGACGAAAGAAATAGTGACGGTCACGGTCAGCACAGAAGAGGAGGAGTCTACCGAAAGCCCAGGGCCAAGGCCTTGGTGCAGTGTGGAACAAGCGGGGTGCTCCTTCAGCCACACACCAAGGAAAGGTCGGGAGGTGGGGATGGGCAAGATGCAGCCTGGTGGGGGCATAGAGCACCGCCTTCTGCTCAGGGACCCCGGTGACCTGCTGCCACCGGGGTGAGGTGGGTGCTTCCCACTAGCCTTCCTCATGGGTCTCTAGTCTTAAGATGCTGGGTGCTCTCTCCACTCCTGCGGGAGGGTACAGAGACAGCTGTGAGGCTGGTGCTCTAGAAACACCGTGGGGTCGCGGGGTCTCAGGGACAGAGGCGCCTCGGGACTCCATGAGGCTGAGAGAGGCAGGAAGGAGCTTTTCCACGCACGGTTTTCTCCAGAGCTCAGGAACCATGCTCTCCTAGCAGGAGACTCAGGCTGCTCCCTGGAATCGCCATCTTCACCTTCTACGAGTGAGGTTAGTGCTTTTCTAACTACCAGTTTTTTTCCTCCAATTTGTGGCGGATTGATACTTTCATAAAATGCAATACATATGAACTGAGAGAGAAATGGAGGGAAGAACCCCCCGCATGTAAATACAGGTGCATTAAAACATTATCATCAGATTCAACAGACAAGCGTCCCTTCAACCACTGATTCTCTGCTTGCCTCTGGGAAAAGGGACCGAAGCCCTGGGGTCCCGGGAGGGCGAGACTGCTGGGTGGCACAGGCTCAGCCCCGGGGTGGGCATTACCTTACTCAGCCCATCGAAGAGCACGTTGAAGTGGGGCAGCACGGCGCCCCGGGCCACTTTAACAATGTTGTAGAGGGCCTCGCAGGCGTAGTAGCGCAGCCTGCTGTCCGCGTCACTGAAGCAGGTTAGCACCGGCTCGATCAACTCCTTCAGGTAGAGCCCTGAGTCCTGCGAGGGGACAGTGGGAGGACAGGCAGCTCAGAAAGGGCCAGCCCCAGCCCCACCAGATCCTGGCTCCCTTGGAGTTGCTCAGTCAGGCCTTGGCGGTGGCCTGGGCTTAAAGACCCTTTGCAAGTCAGCTTCCCAGGGTAGAGGCTCCACCAGGGGCCGAGGCTGCAAGAAGAAAAGCCAGCCCGCTGGTCTTAGGTGTGGCGAGATTGGCTAGAAACCCAGGTCTGCAGTCTTACTGGGGTCTCAGGCCATGGTTGGTGAGTCTGTCCCTCCAGGAGAAAGACTCACCTTGCCCAATGCGATGGAGCAGGCGGCCAGGCCGATGAGGCCCCCTTTCCGGCTGTGCGGGTGCTGAGAAAGGGCGAACTCCTGAGACAGGGTCTGGATCACGTGCTTGATCTGCACGGCATTGTTCTGGGCCACGAACTCCCGGACCAGCCTGGAGAGAGAGGAGAGGCTTGGTGGGCTCAGGCTGACCTGCGGTGCTCCCGGCCTGGCGCTGCATGGGCTGGTGACTGGTTTGGAAAGAGGAGCCTATATCTCAGGCTATCCTTTCTCAGTCCTGCTCTGACTGGGTCCCAGCTGTGTCGCTGTTCTGGGTCTCAGTTTCCATCTGTGCACAACGGAATGGGGAAGAGTGGGGCTACCTCACTTCCGGGAATCTGAGAGAGCGCAAGTGAGTGTCTTGTTGGGCACCAAACACTTTGAAGGCATACCAGTTGATAAACCCTTGGTCTTTCTTCAATGATCACTCAAGCCTCCATTCACACCCCCCAGAGGTTCTCTGGTGCTGAACCGAGCTCCTGTCCACAGGGCAAGACCCGCTCCCCCAAGAGGAACGGAGAGTGGAGCGAGTAGTAATGGGAGCGAGAAAGATGCGCAGCTACTCTCCCTGGGCTGACGGGGAGGCTCCAGTCAGATCTTAAACACGAACAGACGTCTTCCAGGTGAGGATAGGAAGGCAGGATATCCCAGCACCCAGGAGGAGCCTGGCCCAAGACAAGGAACTGTGAGAGGTAACAGAGAAGCGGGGAGTCTGGTGTGTGGAAGGAGAAGCAAGAGCCAATAGAGGGAAATGCGAACCAGCGAGTTTTCCAGCAATGGCGACAAGCAAGGGCTAGGCTTTCTTTCTCTTTTTAAGCTGAAGTGAGTACAGGCACATGACACCAGTGTTACATCTCTATCAGGTACACACGCTTAGAAATCAGCATCTGCATTCACTACACTGTGCTTGCCGCCCGGAAGCCTCGTTTCCCCGATCACCACGCAACTGACCCCTTTCACTCAACTTACCCGCCTCCCTTCTGCTCACCACCAGTCTGCTCTCATGGTCTAAAGTGTGCTTTGTTTAAACCGCATTGGTTTTGGTTCTTATCTTCCACACTGAGTAAAATCACAGAGTGCTTGTGTTTTCCCCTCAGACTTATTTCACGCAGCATACACCCCTAAGGCCCATCTGTGCTGTTGCAAATGACAGGGTTTCATCTTTTTCATAGCTGTGTAGTATTCCATCATGTTTATATACCACATCTTCTTTATCCACCACCCAGCAAGGAGCACTAAGATTATTTCCAACTCTTGGCTTGTGTGAATACTGTCCCAATAAACACCATCAGATGTATATTTTTTAAGTAGATACCTCTGGTGGCAACCTGGAAAGGCTGGTTGACAGGAGAAGGCCGATGTCAAGAAAATGCCCACAGGAGAGCAGTGAAGCTGTTAGGGTCAGCAAGGAGGTCATGAAAGATGGCAGAGGCATCAGACACACAGACACACACACACCCACAGCCACACATACACAGATACACACACACGCCCCCTGCCTCCTCCTGTTCTGAAAGAGCAGGGGGAACTGTTCAAATTAAACAGAGCCCATGTAATAAGAGTCGCTACACCTCTGAGGAGCCTATCGGGGAGTGATGCTGAGGGAGGCAGGGTGACCTGTGGGCCCTGGCGGAGTGGAGGCGAGCATGGGAGGCCTGGTCCTGGCAGTCTTTGTTTCCAGAGCCCAGCCACCCCGCCCTGTGGAGCGCACAGCGTCTCTGCCGTGAGCAAGCTCTTGTGGGAAAACGGTGACATGAGACCCAGATAACCGATGGGGAGCTAGGGCCTGGGTGTTGGGATGTCTTCCCGGAAGGGGGATTTGAGCCAGACCTAGAGGAGGCGGGGGGCGGGGGGGGGGGCGCTCCTTTGATCTGTGTGAGCAAACACACTGAGGGGGAGCAGCCAAGGCTGTGAGGGGCCCAGAGCACCCAGGGCAGCGGGAAGTCAAGCAGGACAGGCCGCAGGGCCTCCTGGAACTCCGATTCGGGAGGACGGATTTGGTGTCACGGGAAACCGGGAAGCTTTGAAGAGTGGGGTGAAAGCGGGTCACAAGAAGCCGTGAGCTGGATGTGGAGACCGCCCCGCCATCCGGGCATCAGCGCCGACACCAGTGAGGCGGACTACGGGGGCGCGCGAGCCGGAGAGCATGGGCTCCTCCCGGCAGCGGCCAGGACACGCCGTGGAATGGCACCGCCGCACACGGCCCGCCGCTGCACAGACAGGGTCGCAGGCTGACTGGAAGAATTTAAGGGCGGTCAGGTTAACGGACATCAATCAGCCTGTGTGGGCCCGGTCAGCGTCAGGAACCTGCTGGCAATCAGAGCTGCTCCAAAATAAACGTGCTGCCCTGTGAGGCAAAAACAGCAAAAAGGCTGTTCAAAGAGGGTTAAATCAAGGTTCAACACAGCCAGATGTGTGGGGCACCCATTAGCATGTGCCCGGCGGTGTGCGTGCAGAGGGGAACCACACTGGCCTGGCCCCGAGCTCCTGGATGCGGGAGCAGAGACGGGGCTACTGTCCAGAAAGGATGGCACGCACGGCCTTCACAGGGGGTGAGTCCACTGAGTCTGCACAGGGGACTGAGGGCGACAGCTGAACCAGAGCCTCTGGGTGAAAGCTCCACTCCAGCCCCATAGACCCCAACTGCCAGGCAGTGCAGCAAGGCCCAGGAAGGGTGGTTCCACAGAAACTTGTTTAGCTTCCCAAACAGGACAAACTGGTCAGGAGAGGCCCAGTGATCTGCTGGAACTCCTCGAGTCTCAAGAGCCTTGGTGCCTTGAGAAGAACCCTGCGGATGTGCCAGAGACCAGCCAGAGCATTGGTGGTTCAGTGGTAGAATTCTCGCCTGCCACGCGGGAGGCCCGGGTTCGATTCCCGGCCAATGCAGAGCTGATCTTTCTTTTGTCCTGGCGAGCCTCCTTCCATGGAGATCCTGCTGAAGGAGCCACCTCCTCAGCCGCAGCCAGGGCGCCGGACATCCTGACCACATCCTGCTAGGGAGCGCAGGACAGCAGCCCGCTTCTCCAGAGCAGCACGCCGGGCTGTGGGAGCAAAGCTTTAATCTTCCTCACTGGGAAGAGGAGCCCTGCTGTGCCCTTAGCCTTGGCCAGTCTCCAGTAGGAAGCTGGAGGCAACTTGAACACACATGAATGTGGAATGGGGGGACCCACACATCAGATGGAATGTCACTCAGAGCCTCAATGTGCTTTTACACACACACGCATGCACACACAACACACTCCCTCCCTCCCTCCTGTTCCTACAGCCGTGCTGACGTGGCAGCATCATCAGCACCAGGGCTGGCCTTAAATTCTGTGAAGCAGCAGATATGCCTGGAGCCTTGGGACTGGGGTGAAGGGAGGTGCTCACACAGCTGCCGACAGCTGGAGCATTGGTGGTTCAGTGGTAGAATTCTCGCCTGCCACGCGGGAGGCCCGGGTTCGATTCCCGGCCAACGCAGCAGCAAGAAACCTTTTTACCACAAGAGATGACCGAGTTCACACTGCCCAAAGAACTTGTGAGCACAGTCTAAGAACGGACAATGGCTTGTTTCTAGTTTGAGTTTTTAATACCTCTGACAACACTCAAGTTTCTTAAATTCCACAAAGATCTAGAACCCCGTCTCCTGGTCTCTGAGTTGGCCAGATTGTGGGGTGTGTTGGAATCACGGGGCAGCCATGCCCCCCACCATTCCCAGACGTCTGACTGTGTTCGGTCTGAGTACAAGAGCCCCCGGGGGGAGTAAGGACACCCGAGGCCTCAGCAAGGGAGTCAAAGATGATCTGGCACTGCCAGCAGCCAGACAGTCCCAGGGTCACGCCTCTCCACTCCTGTTTCACGTCATAAAGGGTCCTGAGCAACTGGGAAGCACGCTGGTCCCCATCTGGGAGCCAGCAGCCAGGACACACCTTCCCCTGGGGCTCTCTGCTGGTACCCAAGGTACCCAAGGACGGCAGGCAGAGCAGAACAGAGGCCTGGTGAGGAGAATGTGAGGAGGCGCGGGGTCCACTGCATCGTCAGTGTGGAGGGAATGAGGGGGCTTCTCAGGGGCGGGTGCTGGGGAGGGTGAAGGACGAGTGGATGCCCGCTCTGGATCTTCAGGATGAGGCGGCCCAGAGCGAGGGGCAGCAGGAGCAAAGCGCAGAGGAAAGAGAGGCGCTGGACTGACAGGAGCGAAGGACACGGGTGGAGTCGGGGGTGAAGGGCAGAGAAGCTGTCCCTCATCGCCGGGCAGTGGGCAGCCGCGGGTGGGGCAGGCTCCACAGTGGGGGGTGCAGCATGGTATCTGGGGGGCTCTGAAGACTCCTGAGGTCACAGAGACAGTGGCGAATGAGCATGGGGGTGGGCACTAATGTCAGTGACAGGCAGGAGGACCAGGGTCTCCTAAAGGGCGGAGCTGGGGAGGGACGTCTCTGTGCTTGGACCCCAACTCTGCAGGTCCAGGAACGCCTGCCCCTTTGCTCCACATCCTGAACCCCATGATGGCTACACAGAGGGCACCCCAGGCCACTACAAAAATGACAACCATTCAAGTCCTGTGGCTCCTGAGCCCCATGTCCTTATGTCTGCACCCTTGCACTCAAGGGCGGGCTGTTCTTCTCGGCCAGGACAAGACCAACCATGGTCCCCTCTGGAGATGAAGCCGCGGGCGCGTGCCCTCCACACACCATCGGCCCCAGCAGGAAGGGTCCGTCCGCAAAGCAAGCCCGGCACTCGGGGCGATCAAACAGGCACGGGGCTGGCTGGTTCCGCCCTTCCCCAGGGCCTTCGTGCAGCAATGCACCAGCAGGTGCCCCCGTTCCCTCTCGGCCTGCGTCTCTAGCCCCAGCTGCTTGATAAAGTCCTGGGGAGAGACCGGTGCCTGTGCCACTGGGGGTCAGACACCTGCAAGGCAGCACAGTTTGGAGGACAAACGTGGCAAAACCCTGCCTGCCACACTGGTGACACTGGGGGCGGGGGCGGGGCCTGCCTGCTAACCTAACCCCAGGGGGTGAATCAGTCTGGCCTCTGGACAGTCCTGAGCCCCCAGTGTTACAGTTCACATGAGAAGGAGCACAGGGCCTCATTACCAGGCTCTCCAGCACACCCTGAGAAGGGCCAAGTCACAACGGCTGTGGCTGGTGGCAGGGGAGGTGACTGGCGCCTGCTGAGGGTGGGAGGAGGCCACATCCCCTCTCTGGTGCTCTGACATAGCCCGGTCACAGACCAGTCTCGCTACCTCACGGGGGACAGGTGGGGAGAAAAAGGGTACCACAGAGCGGGCAGTGAGGTGAGGTAAAGTAGCGTCCTAGTTCTGGCCCAGTGGTTCTTTAAAGGCCACACTGTCCTCTTTCACCCAGGTTTCGAGCCCGAGGCGGGCATCTGAAGTTAAACTAGTTTTGGAGTGAATGTTTGGCCCAGAAACTCACGACCACAGACCCCTGGGAACTTGGCTGACACAAGGTCACAGGCATTACTGGCCTCTGCACCAGACAGGTGTCTGCCACAGCCGGGCTCCCCTGAAGTGCTGAAGAGCCCGGCCCACAGGCCTGCATGCTCCACTGGGCAGGGTGTCAGAATGGCACACACACCCACTGCTGCCAGCGCACAGACCCAGCACTGATCAACTCGGGGCTCATGACCCTGCCCGCAACGTCGCAAAGTGCCAGAGCGACTACCGCTCCCTACAGGAGGAGCCCCAGATAGGCAGGAAGCTTCTAGAGTCACTGACCAAAAGGAACCTGGGGTCACTGGCTCAGTGACACAGCCCCAGCCCCACTGGGCCCCTGGCCTTGTAACACAGCATGTGGACAAGCACAGCTGCGCGTGGACAGTCATGGCCGGGGGAGGACTGTGAGCTGATGCTTAAGCACGTGCTCCCTCTCCCTCCAGATCTGACACATGGCCTCAGGGAAGCCAAGTCCTCCTCCCAAGGCCTGAGGGGACCTGAACCTAGGCGCTCTGCGCACCAGCTCCTCCCCTCCATCTGAAGCCACCTCAGCTGCTAAGCGACACGGCTGGTTACAGAGGGATATTTCTTCTGGGAACTGAGGCCCCAAGTGAAATGCAACTTCTTCCCAAATGTTTCCCCATGTGGCTCAGTGTTCACAGAGCACTAGAGCATTCTTGCAGCATGGGGCGTACAGGTGAGGTGTGTACCTGAGACTCCTGGAAATGAAGCTCTGAAGCTGTCTTCTACCTGAGGGCAGGAAGCAGGTCCCCATCTGTGGAGACTTAACTGTACCCTAGGTGATGGCCTGGACGCTTTGCGTGCCGCCTCTAATTTAAATCTTAAAATAGCTGTGGAGTTAGGTACCGTCACACCCATTGCATAGACAGGAATACTGATGCTCAGAGACGTCAGAAACACCAAGGTCATAAACATGTGGATGGTGCGTACAGAAATCAAACCGAGGTCTTCTGAAATCTTGCTATGTTACCTTGTCCCCCTTTTCAAATATCATAGTTGCCACCTGGTGGATGCTTTCTGGGTTATTTCATTGTAACCCAATCCCATCTTATTTGGTGAGATCCACAAGGCAGCCAGTAGGTGGCACTCTGGGTTCCTTGGTCTCCAGAGGAGGCGTCCTCGGCTGTGAAGGGGCTGAGATTTACTATGACCATCTGCTGTCCCTGTGGGCTCTGCAGCCATCTCTGTGCAAAGTCAGAACCAGAGACCCCTGAGATCTCACACACCACACACTGAATGCTCCTGGCTCCAAGAGAGACATAAAGAGAGAGCCAGAGTGGTGTTTACTCTTGTGTTGCAAAACTTACAGCATGGATTTGGGGCTGCTGCCTTTCTTTTTTTTCCACGGCAAGTCCAACGATCCGCCCCGGTTCTCTATGGAACATGCTGGATTCAGGCGGCACGGCCAGGCAGCGCTCGCCCAGAGAGAAGGTGGGTAGGCGTGCCCTCCATCTGCTGTACCATAGTTGAGTATTTAAGTAATTAGGTTTCCACTTGCTCACTGGTCTCCGATAATTAAAGGGAAAAGCAGAACATCTGCCTTGGAGGAAAGGCCAGAGACTTCCGGGAAGGAAGGCCTAGGAGTTAACTAATAAAACACACTGAGTGTCCACCGGGCAAAATGGGCAGAAAAACCGCGAAGGAGACACAAGTGAGAGCCAGCAGGAGGCATGTTTGCTCTTGGTGAAACAAGTGGGAGCCCTGGATGAGGGCTTCCACCCAGCGGCATTCTTTACAACAACCGAGGTGTCGTTCGCATTCCATGAGGACGCCCCTTTATTGTGCGCAATTCGGTGCTTTTTTACAACATACTCAGCACTGAGCAGCCAGCACCGCAATCAAGTTTAGCACATTCTATCACCCCGCAAAGAAAGCCGGACCCCCTCTCCAGTTCCCCAACCCACCCCCAGGCCCCAGGGTCGGACTGTCCCGGACATTTCCCATAAATGGAATCATACAACATGTGGCCTTTTGTGACTGACTTCTTTCACTGAAATAATGTTTACAAGGCGTTTTTTAAAAACAAAAACAAAAAAACAAAACAAGGAAAGGTACAGGCAGGACTGGGTCCTGGGAACATGTGACCTGCACTCTCAACCAAAGGCAGCTGACTAATCAACTACTCCACCTGGGTGTGTTGCCATCATTTTTTTAAGATGAGGAAACTGAGGCACCGAGCGGTTTAACCAGAGGTCAGTGCTTACACAGACCAGGCAGGAGATCAGATGAGAAGGCCAGGGATGGTGAGATGGGCTGTGGGGAATCTGTCAGACAGCACACTGAGCAGCCATGCCCTGGTCCGGGGAGGAAGGAGGCCCCTGGGTCCCCCTGAGCTGCCCCAAGCCACACCTTCCAATTCCCTATGTAAGCCAACGACTCAAGTTATGCTGAGGTCTCTCAATTTGAAATACTTGTGAGCCAGGCCAAACCCATCAGGTCTGTCGACAGGACACAGTCCAGCGGTCCGCCTGTGACCTGTGGATTAACCAATTAATCAATTTACTGAAGGTCCCAGTGCTAACAAAGAGGAGGGCTGGTTGGAATTCTGACCGGAAACAGTCATTCTAAACACTGAGGCTCAGTGCCTCAGTCTTTAGAAACCGTGCGGGCGTGCTGGAGTGAGGACCTGGCCAAAGATCCCCAGCGCCACGAGCCATCAGATCCTGTCCCTCAACACAGCCTGGTCTTGAGATTCTAGAGTTTAGGGGTCCTTCAAGTGAGCCTCTCCTCTCTGCATTTTTAGTGCCTGAGAGGCCTGTCATCTCGATAGGGTCCCTTCTCTTACTAGTTTTAATCCCCATTTGTAGTACGGGCTGACAGCTTAGCAGATGGATGCTGAAAACCGAATTCGGCAGTTAAAACAACCACAGAGATATCCCAGCACAACATTTCTTCTGTTAGCTTTATGTCTCCTTTTTGGTAGGGAAAACCATTTACTGGAGTAGGCAAGCCCTTTGAAACAGATGAGGTTGGTTTTTGAAATCCAAGTTTTACCTTGAAACCCTGGGGATATCACATCATCTCAAGTAGCCTGTTTTCTCATCTGTGAAATGCGGTAACACCACTTGGCTTATAGGGCAGTCATGCCAAAGAAATGAGATGTGGGGCATACAATTTTACAAAGGGCAGTCAATAGGTGATCACTTTAAAAACAAAGGATCATTATGGACTTCCAGAATTCCTATGTTGAAGCCCTAAACTCAACCCTGAGGGTATTTATGCAGAGTCTATAAAGAAAGTAATTAAGGTTAAATGAGGTCATTAGGGCATAGCCCTGACCCAAAAGGATCGATGCTTTTACAGACACCAGATATTTCTCTTGCTGACGCAGAAAAGTCTGTCCCTGAGCAATTTGTGAAACACGTATTCTTTTTAAAATAAAAAATAGTAATATTTATTAGTTCTTTAGTTCACAATGTTAAAATTCCACTTAGGATACTGAAATTGCATCTCAGCCTATTTCATACCACACCCAACACCAGAGTTCCTGTGTCCCTTACTGCCACCTTTCCCCTCCCCCGGCTCCCCCCATGGTTATTATGCTCATTTGTTTCATTTCGTTATATTCCACATATGAGTGAAACCATCCTGCACTTCTCTTTTTCTTTCTGACTTATTTCACTCAACATAATCCCCGGCCTCCAGTTCCATCCAGATTGTAGCAAAGGGCACAACTTCACTTTTTTAAATGGCACAGAATTCCACTGAGTAAATGTACCGCAGCTTCTTTATCCAGTCGTCTTGGGACGGGCTTTTAGGTTGTTTCCATGTGTTAACTATGGTGAATTGTGCTGCTACAAGAATGTAGGGGTGCAGATGCTTTTCCTGGTTAGATTTTGTATCCTCGGGGTATATGCCTAGGAGTGGGGCTGCTGGACCAAATGGCAAATCCATCTTTATTTACTTAAGGAGTCTCCATACTGTGTGAAACATATGCTGTGAGGAACATATCAGGTGGGACAGGCCTCACCCCACATGTGGTCTAAGAAGGCTGGATGCAGACTAGAGTTTTCCAGGCCAGCGCTTCTCAAACTTCAAAGCGCACACACGTCACCCAGGGATCTTGTTCAAATGCAGATTCTGAGCCACTGATCTGAGGTGAAGCTACGGAGTCTCATTCTAATGTGACCCCGATGCTGCATGACTGTGGGCCACACTTAAGTAACATGGTCTTACCCTGTGATGTCACTTCCCACTGAAAACATATGGCCATTCATCCCTGCAGACACTGATTGTCAAATGCTGCCAGGCCCTGTGTGAAGTGCTGAGGACAATAAAACTGAGGCTAAAGAAAGCAGATCTCTGTGCTTAAGGAGTTCATTCTCTAATTAAGGCCCTAAGGAATTTCTCTGACTTCCGTAAAGCAGGGAATGTGCTGAATACAAAATGAAGCCTATTAAAGACAAGACCCCACGGACCAGCCTGCAGCAGGAGGGCTGTTACATGGGCTGTGCTGGAAGCAACACTAACCGGACAACTGGGTGTCGCTGCAGCTTAGGGGCCACAAAACTCATGACATGGAACCACATCTCTGCATCGTCTCTAGATAGAGCATTTGGGGAAGCTCTTCATGAAGAGCTGCGAGGACTAGCAAGAATGATGGCATGAACAAGGAACCGCATGAAATGGAGCAGTGGAGAGTGATGCTTGACGAGAAGAGGCTGGGGGTCTAGGACACGGCGTTAGCATCTTCTGAGCAAAGTCCAAAACATTTAGTTTAGGAGGAAACTAAAATCCAAAGTAGTTAAGGCAGTGTTGTCGACTGGGGTGACTCTGTAACCCCAGGGGATATCTAACGATGTCTGGAGACATTTTTAGTTGTTACAGTTGGTGTCGTACTACTGGCATCTAGTGGGTAGAGAGACCAGGGATGCTGCTAAAAGTTCTATAGGACGGCCCACAACAACCAAGCAAGAATCATCTGTCCCAAAGTGTCAACAGCACTGAGCTAAAGAAATTCTGAGTTGGCGTGCCCTGGTGGAGTAGAAGTTAGATCTTTTGCCTCCGGTTGAGTGCAATTCACATACATCCCAAGGACCGGGATTCCTGTCCCGGGACCAGAAGGGAAAAAACCAGTAAGGGCAACTAAAATAAAAATGGTTAAAAAACAAAAAAATCCTGAGTTAAGGAATTTGCCCAAGATCAAGGAAGATGTACCACGCTGTGGACCAGATTAGAGCTGTCCAACACAGCACTCTGCAATGATGGCATTGTCTCATGATCTGCACTGTCCAACTGGATGGCCAATACCCACTTGTGGCTATTAAACATTTGAAATGGAGGTAGTGTGAATGGCACTGAACTTAAAACCTTAATTATAGGTGTGCCCTGAAGGCTTAGGCCCTAAGCTGGTAGCCAGGGTGTGAATCCTGAACCAGGGTGTAAAACCAAGGACCCGGGTCCAAGACCTGAGTAAAACCCAAATAAATAATAAAAGTGTTTCCTCCTCTTCTTCCTTTCTTGCTTAAAATGCTTCTTCTTCCTTTCTCTTCCTTTCTTTCCTCTCTTAAAAGAAATACTATTAAATAAATCAAACTTTCATTGTAATAAATTTAAATAGCCACACATGGCCAGTGGCCACCTCAATGGACAGGACTGCCTGCAGTTCATACTTCCAGACTGGCCTTCTTCCAGTTTCACAGACTGTTCTTTTCCATTTCTGAAATCACCCACCTACCTGACTTTATCAGGGCTGGAAAACAGCATAATAATAAGAGCAGAAAAATCCTAATGAAACATTCCTATTTAAACACCATGTTTTGTACATCGGGAAATAAAGCAAAATGTCTGATCATGGCTACACATACATGTAATTAGATTGCAGAAGCAAGAAAGGGAAAAATATTTCTACTTCCACTTGCAGGGAAGGGTGACATGACAAGGATAAAACAACCCTCTGAGCCTTGAGATCTTGAGGTTTTGCATTTGATTTTATTACTCGGTCACCTACTAGTCTCTCACTTCTCAGAAACCAAGGAAGAAACAAGGCAGGTCAAATATCACTAGAAATTCTCCCGCTTGCCTCCTCTCAATAGCAGAGGCCACTCTGTGATTTGCTGGTTTTGATGGAGCCCACACTGAGGACAGGCATGGCGCTAAGCATTGCACAATCTCACAAGCAGCCCTCTAAGAACTTGGCCCTAAACACACTGCCAGTCTAGAGCACAGCTGGGATTCCCAGAGGAAACTTCAAACCTCCTGCACTTAAGCACCGAGCTAGGGGCCTGAAACCTGGAAAAGCAACCTAGTCCGGACAGGTGCGGAGTCCTCCCACAGCCCCGGGGAACGGGACCCCCGCAGGGTCAGGGCGGGGTCTCGGCTCGGCTCCCCAAGGCCAACACTGGGTGCTTACTTCTCGATCTCCAGCGCGGCCACCTTCCGCTTTTCGTAGAGCTTGTCATTGAGGGCGCGCACGATGTTGGGCGTGAGCGGCGCGAAGTCCTTCTCGGGATTCATGGTGGCAGCTCGGGGCGATGCCCGGAGTCCCGAGACTCCTCAGCCCGCGGCTGCCCGGGCCGCGCCGGGGCCAGGGGAGTCTGCGGCTCCGCGCTGCCTCCGGCACCAGATCATGGACCACGCCGCCTCAGGCCGGCCTGCTTGGCTCCAACGCCGCGCGCCGCCTCAGAAGCCGGGCCCGGATCCCCGCCCCTGCACACCTGCGCCGGGCAGATAACGGCTCACGCGACCCACTCCCGCCCGGCACCGGCTATGCTCAAGGGGCAGCGGCCATGTTACTCGGATCACGTGACCCGCAGCAGCTTCCGCCTTCCGCTGCGAGCACCGCCCCCTCCAGCCACGCCCCCGCACGCAGGCCTCGGGTGGGTTGGCCACGCCCCTTAGGGGGGAGTCCAACGCCTCTTCTCACACTCCCGCCTTCAGCACCCCATCCCCTGCGTCTGGTTTGAGAGGTGCTACTCAGCTGCCGCGGATGGGGGGTCTTGGCGCGTTGTGGGCTTCTATGGACGTTCGTGAGAACGAAGGGGGCTTTTGGAGCCAGACTCAGATTAATTTAGTCAATACTTGCTGAACCCAGTAGTTCATTCACTAGTCACCAGTCCTTTCGCACATGTCAATGTTCCCCAAATTGGAGTAACAGCATCATGATTTTTAACATATCCTAAATACTTGAACTATTATTGAATATTTTTCTCAAATTAACTCATTTAGAAAATCTCAAATTCCTACTTTAGCTTTGCTTGTGCACTAAAACCATTGGCTTTAATAATTACATATTTTTTGAGGCACTTTAAGATACATTTTCAGTCAAAAACCGTACTGTCACTGGCACACCCTGGTGGAGTAGCAGTTAGGTCGGCTTCCCCTGGTGGAGTGCAGTCCAGATACATCTCAAGGAGCAGGGTTCCCATCTCCAGGCAGGGAGAACCACCAGGATGAACACCTAAATATAAATGTTTCTTCTTCGACTCTCTTCCTGCCTGCTTGTTTACTTCATTTCTGCCTGAAACTTTCCTTAATAAAGAAATGTTTGTCTTTAGGATTTTGATGATGGTTGAGGCAAAAACAAAAAATTACATCAATGGCAATGATTTGTATTGATTTCTCCATTGTGTTTTCGTTTCTGTTGGGCTCATATCTAAAATTTCATCTTCTCCTTTGACTGTGTGGTTTGACCTTTTCTTAAAGGGGAACTGAATTTCCCAAAGGTCATAATGTGTGTGGTACAGTTTTCAATAATTGAAACAATAAGGGAATTATTATTTTTATTTTTTTTACCAGAAGGAACTCTTTTCTCTGAAATTACATTCTAGATTAGATTACTACAAATCCAATTTCTTCCTCAGGGCCCAAACTCATGCTTTATCCTACCTTGGCTCAGAAGTTCCGAGAAAGAAGTGGCTTCTCTGCTATCTTGGAAAATGCCAACTCATAAAAATTATTTGTGCATAATTGGACTGCCTATGGCACTGAGAATAAAGCCCAAGACCACTACCACCCTCTCGCTATGCTCACAGCTTCTCCTACCCAGTGGCCAGCCCTAGCTAGGTGGTCTCACTCGACTGCTAGACCTGTGGATAACAGCTGGATGCACAATGGCCATCGTTTAAGAGTTGTAAATCATCTGCATCTGTGTTGTTATTACATAAGCTGTGAACCTTGTAGCAAGAAGATGCTGGGCAAGAAATTGTACCCAAATCTTGAACTGTGCAAAGCACTTTTCCGACAGCAATGTCATTTTACCGGAGTTCTAGGGAAACACATTGAAGCGGCAAGAGACTTGGGAATCCACACCTGGTATGTGTTGAGATCTGGCAGGCCCTCAAGATGTCACAGTATTGTCACCTCTGACCTGAGACACGTTTTGCCCCAAAGAGTGGGTTGATGGAGGCTGTCACTCTCACCAGGGTCTCCTCATCACTTGCAGGGAGGCCTTGGGGAATGAGAAGGGGGAGGATGTGAGGGCAGGGGACCCTCAATTAATTGTGTGTGTGTGTGTGTGTGTGTGTGTGTGTGTGTGTGTGTGTGTGTGTGTGTGTGTGTGTGTGTGTGTGTG